>OX637545.1:18798080-19100080 GCA_951800025.1 Oligia strigilis | reverse complement strand
ACTGTACAAGTCGGACAATAGCTGTCAAGACACACACATTCCTGTGGTAAACCACATGAATGAGTATTCAAATTCAGCTTGAGTCTCGAGATCACTTTCTAGATTAATAACCAGAACTGGTATGCAAGTAAACGCCCGGGTGTCACCATTGCCAGGATCGCCCAGAGGACACGGTGGAGCACACGGTGGAGGTCTGCCCCGCTTGGGCGGAGCACCGCCGTGTCCTCGTAGAGGCGATCGGCAGCGGCGGCGACCTCTCGCGCCCGGCCCTGGTGCAAGCCATGGTCCGGGGCGAGAGGGAGTGGGAGGCAGTCACCTCCTTCTGCGAAGCAGTCATGCTAGCGAAGGAGGTGGCGGGACGGCTCAGGGAGAGAGCCTCCCGTCCCAGCCGCCGCGGGAGACGGGAGCCGCGCGACGACTCCCGGCCACCGTAGGCGCGGGCCTGCGGGCGGAGAGTAATGGGTAGCTCACCGTCCGATCAGGACCAGGCCCGTGCCGGACGGCGCGTACGTGTTCCACGCGCGCCTCAAAGAGATGTCAGCATCGAGGAGGGGCCCCATAGGGCCGAAGCCTGCTGGGTCAGCGGGATTGTCCGAAAGGGTTACCGCTGGCCCGGAACATAAAGGGCTAAGGAAGGAACACGGGTGGGTTTTAGTCAGTAAGAGTCTGACACTCCCTTCCGCTCCACCCAGAGCGGGAGGGGTCATTTGATGATTTCCCATCCGCAAAAAAAAAAAAAAAAAAACATGTTGCTTCTTCTCCTTTATTGTCACAAATTAAACAGAATAGCTAATAAATACTAAGCTTAAGTAAATTGTTAAAAGGGGATAATTATTGAATTTCATGTGCTACCCTAGGGTAGCACCCGTAGCACACACACTGACTGACACACAGACTGTATGATTTTAAGGTCTGTGTTTATCCACTATCATAAAATTATACTAACCGAAATAAATGTTTTTGTAATATCGTCGACCGTAGGTTCAATTGAGGTAAGGGACAAAATACGATTTTTCAGGAGAGGCCGACAAAGTTTTTTTTCGGACTAAATCGCCTATAACTTTTTTTATTATTAACCTTTTTCGGATCTGATTTCACACATAATCTTGTATTTTAGTGCTCTATCTACCTGTGTAACATTTATTTAAATAAGTTAGCTATTTAAGAAAATAGTCGTCCCTTACACCAACGTATTTTGTTAGTAATGTCCCTTACATTAAATTGATCTCTACGTTGGATCCAATCTATAATAAAAAAATAGTGTAAAGGTCTTGTTGAAAAAATGTATGAAGAATAATTCGTTGATTGGGAAGACCCTTACCTTATGTGAAGTGGATTGGCGGCGGTAATTACACCATTTCAAGTTGCTATATTGCGTAGTTTTTCAGATACATTGTTATTAAGGGGCTGATTCGAAATTTGAATCCAAAAATCAGTAGGGTAAGGGAAATTTTTTTTACCGACTTTACAAAACAGGAGGAGGTACTATGTTCGGGTGTTTGTATGTTTTTTTTTTTTTTTTGTATGTTCATCGAATACGCCGCCAATTGTCGACGGATTTTCAAAATTCTTTTTTTGTTCGAAAGTAGATAGTTCTGAGGTGGTCCCATTTTAGGATCTGATGATGGGATCTTAGAGAAATCGAGGGCAACCCTCAAATTTTATAGGCTCACTTATTGTTTTTCGCATATTTTATGAAGTATCTTGTGTATTTGTGTATGGTTGTCACCATCTCAGGTAGCTGGGCTGATGATGGAAGGTACAACTCCTTAACAGTAAGAAGTTACTCGAACAGGCAAGTACTGTTTTTAACGACCACATTTGGTCTCATGATCATCAAGTCATGACCTGATGCTGCAGTCAGGATAGTCTGCAGAGTACCTAACTCCTCGACAACTAACAGCAGATATATCGTGTTTAGGGTCATTGAAAAGGGCTCGATGTGTGGATAAACGTACTGTTACTGAGGAACACCGAAGACCTGATGCTGAAGCCAGGAGCATCAGAAAAAGTACAAACCTTTAAATTACAGCACCGTAGTCGTGTTTGGGCTCATTTTAAACAGGACTAATTTTAAGTTCAATGCAATGTTGACATAAGTCTGGCCTGATGCTGCAGCCAGGATTATCAGCATCTAATCTAAAAACTAATAAAAGGAGAACTCCTCAACAATTAACGTCCCTGCATCGAGAAAAGGAATATTTTATAAAAAGGCGATGGGCAAGTTGACATTAGGCTATTGTAACTTAGATAAATTATAAATAGACCCACTAAAAAGCGAGAAATAAAAACTTTTTAACAAAAAAAAAACCGACTTCCAAAAAAAACACTACAAACTGAAAAAAAAACACTACAAACTGAAAAATAACTTTAATTTCGGAAGTCGGTGGCAAAAACTAAAATACTGATCCCTAAGACACCGACTTCCGAAATTAAAGTTATTTTTCAGTTTGTAGTGTTTTTTTTTCAGTTTGTAGTGTTTTTTTTTGGAAGTCGGTTTTTTTTTTTGTTAAAAAGTTTTTAAGCTAGAATTTTTTCATATACACCATTCGAAAGAGCGCAAATTTCTGAACAAAACTGTATACTCAACTCATTTTGGGTATTTTGTCCCTTACCTCAATTGAACCTACGGTCGACGATATTATGTGGTTCCTTGTGTATATGTTCCATAATGTATTTATAATGCACCTCCCTACACTAATTCCATTTTCAAACATTAATATATCAATCAAAAGATATTGTTTCATAACAGTCAGTACCTCAGGTATAATTTAAACAGTATGGAAACCACATAATATACGCAATAAATAAAATATACCACATATGTACTTGTTATCGCATTTTAGAACGAAATTTGTTGCAAAAAAATCAGCTGTTCCCAACATTTATGTTCGCTTAACTCGTCAAAATGTAGGGAACAGCTGATTTCTTTTCATGACGACTTCATTCATTTTGTATATCGTCAGAAAAGGCGATAACAACTATGTGGTATAATTTATTGCATATATGTGGTTTCCATACTGTATAGTGGAGGTGAGAGCAAGAAGGAGAAGAGACATGGATGTCTACTCTCCTTCTAGACCTCCCACTGCTGTGCTTATTGATTGCTGTTCAAAAATAGTCAACCAATATTCCTCAAACACACTTTTATTTTACAGGAATCTAAAAGAGAATAGCAAAGGTTAACAGAATTATGACCCAACACAAGACCCGGTCCTCAATGAGTTCAAAAGAGAGAACCTCCTACATAGACAAGCACAGGCTGCCGTGTTAGAAAGTATCAAGAAGCTGAAATATCTTGGAGTAGCTACAAGAAGGTATGATAGAATTCATTTGGTATTTTTTCTGTTATAGTTGGCTTTATTATAGTAGAGCTAGCTTGGATGCTAGTGGTGTTTCTCAGGGGGTTAGTACCTTCCATAATACAAATTTAGCTGAAATAGGGGACTCGCTTGACCCTGGTATTATAGAAAATGTCCCCAACCCATACCTTCGATAATGCAAAAAATAAAAGAATCCCAGTTCCCAAGATGCAGAACTGTGATCAATATTTAGGTTAGGCATCATCATAATCTTAACACATTTTTCATCTTTCCAGACCTGATGACTACTTAGCGGAAATGGCCAAGTCAGGTAACCACATGCAGAAGGTCCGCAAGAACTTGATGGCGAAACAGGCAGCACAGGCTTGCACAGAAAAAGTTAGACAGCTCCGAGATCAGAAGAAGATTGCTAAGAGAGTACAGGTAAAGTTTGAATCTTATGCAGTAGGTGTAGGTAGAGGTAATCTAATATAAAATTGCCCAAACATCTATACAAACATTTGAAATGTGTATGCAACAAGCAGTGTGCAGTATGCTCCTGCGGTTCTGTTTACCTCACCGCCTTTCTCGTAGGGTTAGAGGAAAGACAGTAAAAAAAACAAATATTGTTCTAGTAGGCCAACTCTTTACCGACTTTATTACAGCCATGCTAATGCATTCCCAGGGTTTGCAGTTCCAGAACTACAGTTGCAACAACTGTGCAAATAATGAGTATTGGTTGGTCATACAATATTGGACACAGCTTCAGTGATGTTGTCTGAAAATAGCATTCTATATTTTATGATGAAATAAGAATAAGTATGCAGCTGTGAAAAGTTAATCTATTGTGTCGACACTCGCATTATCGCTACTGTATGACGATAACGGTCTTAAAGCACACGCGTGCATAATCAAATATTAACTGGATTTGATTTGGTTACAAATATTTATTTATGATTAGAAATTGTGTGACATGTAATCACTATTTAAAAACTGACTAAGATTGACTGAATAAGATTCGTGTATGTGACAATTCCCTGTGCGAATGCGGTCTTGATGATGGTACTCTGGATCATATATTTTTTTCATGTCCTTCAAATTCCCAATCTTTTGATTTGTACCATAAGCTTCCCAAAATTAAAATCACACTTCCTACTAACTTCCATTCCCTCCTAACTAACTTTTCTCCTAAACTAATCCAAGTCCTATCAAAAATTTTAAATGACAATAACATTAAAATGTAACTTGGTGTGTAATAATATGTAATTATAATTGTAAATATCTGTGTCATTTTATAGTAGAGTAAGAGTGAGTTGCATCAGCTAACTATAACCATAACCAATCTCATGACAGCCGTCAAATCTCCGGTTAAGCAAAATTCGGGTTGCATCGGTTTGAGAATTGTTAAAATGACGTCATAAATAACTATAACAAGCCATTTTTAACTATAATCAAAGCTTTGACAGACGTCAAATCTCCGGTTAAGCTAAATTCGGGTTGCATCGATTTAAGTTTTGTCATAATTGTTAAAATGACGTCACACATAACTATAACATTAATCGACCAAATTCGGCCGGTTAAGGGCTATAGTTACGGTTAGTGTCATTGTAATGTCATCTGCTTTGCAGTTGTAACCTATAAAAATATTGTGTTGTTGAATAAAGTACCTATTAAAACAAATTAGGTATGTCTTTACTCCGCGAAATATTGTGGGAATAAAGCTCTTCTAGCGATGATAGTGACAGTGAATCCGATTTGCCAGTTAGGAAGAGAAAAAAAATCACCATCGCATTGATCGATTTCATAAGTGTGATGAGAATAAATTTTTGGACAGATTCCGGGTTTTTAGTTCCCAAGGGTTCTTGTTTTCAGCAAGGGTCCTCCCTTGCTGAAAACAAGAAACCCCTGAGAATATTTTACTTAAGAATATCGATTTCTAATTTCAGTTTTTTTATTTTTAGTTCTAGCTTCACTGTTGCTCTTCAGTGTGTTGCTTTAATTGCCAAAGAAACTTAAGCTCTAGCGTATGCTTCTGCGTATTCTTCTGAATTTTTGGTTCTAGGACATGCCGGTTTCCTCACGATGTTTTCCTTCACCGTTTTGAGAGCAGTGGTGATGAAATAATTTACACAAAGTAAAGTGCCTGTCTGGGTTCAAACCTACGACCTACAAGCTGTAAGTCGCATCTGTTACGACGGACACACCACTGCTCAGCGAGTAGGGGTGTTTTCAAACGTTAAAAAAAAAACACATAAATTGTACATAACAAAGCATTTTTATTTCTGCAAGTAGGTACCTACTTATATTAATTTCAACGTCACACGACTTAGAAGTAGGTAATATTTCATCTAAAAAATATGCAGGTCGCTCCACCGATGAAAATACATAAATACCGCATGCTCAACATTACATGTGCACAACAGCCAACTATACCAACGTCTGCCCACCAAACAGTTGCAACCTTGCAATAGCATCCAGCAAGAGCAGCTCGGTGTTATAAGCGTATTCTAACTAATATTATTATTGTTCTTTTTGGTGTGCTGGAATCCACTGCAAAATAATGTTCTTTCCCGCATTCATCAGGCACAGTATGCGTTTGCTGTGAAAATCGCCATATGATTTAAATATTCCTGTATCCAAATCTCCATAATGTATAACAGTTTCAATACTTTCTTGCATTGTCTATACGCACTTTCGTTAAACTGCACAGATGATTTGATTTGCGTTCGTGAATCCATGCGTTCTCAAGTTACCGCACATCTGCAGCAGTCTCGGGCAATGTTTTCGCACATTGCGTTGCAATCTTACTGAACAATTAACTCAACATCCTTCTGGAGTAAATGCTGTAATGCATCTTCCAATAATACAATCCTTCAATTACATACAGGAAAACAGAAATATCAATTTCATGCAATTCGAAAGAAACGGAAAAATAAAATGAATGTTATTATCACTTACGTCTTGTCTTTCTGACAGTGTCAGATAGTGATGCGGCTCGATTTTATTTAACTCGTTACTCAAATAAAAAAAAATAAAGAATCGAGTCCATTTTCTCTCGATGTGCCACTCGGTTTAGTTGCGATTAGAAATATCATCAACACTGCCACACTAGCAGCGTTGCCAGACCGTACCAAAAAGTACGGTTTTCCGTACTATTCATCACACAACCGTACCTCAGTGTAGACCGTACCTTTTTCGTACCTTTTCTATACTAGTGATTTATTTAAAACAATACTTTTTGTTCCTTTAAATATAGAGAATAATATCGCTTCATATCTGAACTTCCTCATCACATTATTCCTATGATAAATTATTATCAAAAATTTTTTTTATTCATTGCATCATTAACGAATTTAATGACTATTACTTCATTCTATAATTGATTTACAAATGAATTTGTTCGTTATTATCAATCGGTAATAATGTTCTACTTTACCATATCCCTTTGAATATTCGATTCCCTATCGCTTTTTTTCCAACCTATGGTCGCAGACAGCCAACTCGAAGAAGAAAAAAACTGATCTAGTTCTTGCAGAAGTATCCCGACCCAACCGTACGTTGAAGTTACAAACCGTACCTTTTCAGAAAGCCAACCGTCCATTTTTGGGAAATCATACTGGCAACACTGCACACTAGTTAACTATCATTCTTGGATAATAAACCAGGTAATAAATATATTTCGTGTAATAAGCCGTCATAATACTGTAATGTACAGAGTCACAGAGTTTTAATAAGAGAAAATACATGTTCTGTGGGTTAGTGCTGTCAGATAATAAAGTGTAATTTTTCATTAAATCTTCACTGATTTTATCAGATCAATCTGATAATCAGTGGAATGTAAGACAAAAAAAAAAAATGGTTGCCTGTAAAGTCGGTTTTACGGGCGAAGATTTTACGTGACAACGTCTTTTTCTCGGTAGAATATTTATTGATATGAATATAATTAAATTGCACAATAGGAACAAGGAATTAAATGAAAATAAGAACGTAACGTTACCGAGCGTTACACTTTTTCATAAGTGACTCCCAGCCGCAACCTAATTTAAGACGTTGTCACGTCAAAAGCTCTTTACAAAGTCGAACAAAGCCAATCTTAGCCGAATTATTATTATTATCAGCCATTTCTGTCCCACTGCAGGGCAAAGGCCTCCCTTCCTTCAGTCACTGACTTAAACACCTTGGTACATTACCAATATAGAACGGTTACTGTATTTTTGATCTTGCTATGATTCTGTTCTTGTGTTTTTAATTTACATAATAGAGACAATCGAGTGCCTGACCTTTAATGACTGAGTAACATCACTAGTGTCAAACAAAGAAAGCGTGATGACAACAAGCTTGAAGTGTTGCCCTTGTCAAAAAATTACCCACGTACATTTTGGGGAAATATGACGTCTTATCACTTGTCACCCTTTTAACTTTAACTGTACAACATGTAAAATATATGACGGTGCAACAGCGGATGGTAGATTCTATGGTTATGGTTACGATTAAATTTAACTTTGACGCAAACTATAACGGAGCTTTTGATACAACCCACCCTAATAGTATTTTATGTATTAAAAAAGTAATGTTAACTAACAAAACTTGTTTTGACTGGCCTGTTGGTCTAGTGGTCAGTGACTATGACTGCTATGCCGGAGGTCGTGGGTTCGATTCCCACCCAGGACAAATGTTTGTGTGATGAGCATGATCATTTGTTCTGTGTCTGGGTGTAATTTATCTATATATGTATGTATTTAGAAATATATAAGTATGTTTATCAGTTGTCTAGTACTCATAACACAAGCTCTGCTTAGCTTGAGACTAGACGGCGTTGTGTGATAGTTGTGGAATATTATTATTATTATTATTGTATTGTCTTTTCAGCTACTAACATTAAGAGGACTACAAGAGCTAAGTGTCCTTGAGAAACGCAAGCACACATATACACAATCGACGCGAACGCCATCTAACGACAACGCCCATCACAATTATGACTTAAAGCATACATGAAATTTAGAAGTAATGGTTTTGCGAGATTACGCCCGTGTATTCCAATAGATGGCGCGAAAACAAGTAGTTATGACAACAAAATTATTACCTAACCGACTTCTAAAAAGGAGGAGGTTCTCAATTCGGATGTTTTTTTTTTTTATGAATGTTCCGGTCCTCTAAAGACGACCTCCGTATAGACGGATTTTCAAAATTCTTTTTTTATTCGAAAGAGGCTTATTCCGAAATGGTTGCATTTATATTTCGTAAAGATCAGCTGATGAGTTTCGGAGACAGACAACGGAACTCCAACAAATGCCAGAAAATCAACCACGCGCTGCTATCACATTTGTATGTTTACACAATCACACAATATAACATCACGCCTGTACCCTTTAAAGGGGTAGGCAGATGTGTTCAATAGCTTCCTGTCACTGATATTCACATAGCAAGTGGTGTTGTATGAATTTGTGTGGGGTAGGTAGGGACTAAAAAGTGAAAAATAAAAACTTTTTTCCAACAAAAAAACAACCGACTTCAAAAAAAAAAACACTACAAAGTGAAAAATAACTTTAATTTCGGAAGTTGGTGTCGTTGGTTCTGGCTTTGTACTGTTTTTTTTTTTAGAAGTCGGTTGTTTTTCTTTTTTTGTAAAAAATGTTTTTTTTATTTGTTTTAAGTGTGAGTTGAAAAAATTAAGGATGTGGATGATTTTGAAATAAAACTGATTCAATGAAATATAAAAAAAAATATTCAAAAAATTTCGGAGTGGTAGTTACTTACGAGATTTTTTTTTAATTTACACTATACCACATTAAGTTTTAAGCTATTTTTCAGGTTTACATTATACCTACCACATTTAGTTTAAGCTTTTTTTTACCGACTTCAAAAAAAAGGAGGTTATCAATTCGACACTTATGTATGTAGTATTATTGGAATTGCATTTTAATCACATATGACAATCTACTAAGGCTTCCAAACAAATATACAAAATTTTATAGACGTATGTATGTATGTTTGTCCACGCATTTCTCCGCAACTGTTAAACGGATCGTGACCATTTTTATTATTGGATTATATTTACTTCAACTTATGGAACAGTGCAAATTTCATCAAAATCGATTCAGTAATTTTCAAGATATAGACTAATAGGCTTACGATACGAGCTACGGGTGTAACGTCAAAGGGAAAACATCTCAAAACCTTGGTCAAATTCTAGTGCAATATTTATAACAAAACTATTACCTACTTATTACAAACAAATATTCCAATGTTTAATTAAAACTAAAAATTACGAAATAAAAAAGTACCTAATTTAAAAAAATTAAACCTACTTCAAAAAGAAATGAACTCAAGATATTATGAAATAACTTTAATTTCGGAAGATGGCAAAAAACCAAAACTAAAATACAGACCCAAAGACACCGACTTCCGAAATTTTATTTCATAATTTTGAGTTCATTTCTTTTTGAAGTCGGTTTAATTTTTTTTAATTACTTTTTTTCATGTTTACAATTACACGTTTATATTACACCCATGATCATGTTATAAAATTATTTTTGTTCCTAAAGAAACGTGTAGACGTAACAACAAATGCCAACCATTTGTTGTGAATAATTTTCTTCATAATTTTTACGTTCTTCTTTGTCGTTATCTTCGTTTTTGCTTTCGCTTTTCTCTTTGTTTTCGCTTTTATCTTCATTTTCGTTTAAAAAACTATTCCGGTCCGTCTACAAGATTGGAGAAAGTGAAAGAAAATTATAGTAGAAGGTTTATACAATTTTTGGTCATGGGGAAAGCCTTATATACCCAGAAGTACTGGATAAAATGAAAGATGATTTCATAAAAAAATTAAAAAGGCGTACTAATACACCATGTGCTAATTTAGTAAAATATATAAGTACTTTACCGAAAAAAATTGATCACGTAGAATACTTATGCCATGGCCAATAAAATGAAAAAACTGCCCTCGCACAATTGGCTGTACAAGAACACATAACCATTAGACCATGTGGTTTATTTATAGACCAAGAACTATATTTCTTGGGTGCAGTACATCGCCTGATGGATTAACTGGAAAAGACACTGTGGTTGAAGTGAAGTGTCCTTTGACAGCCAATGAAAAGCATTGTACTGAGGTCCTCCATAGTCTCAGCCATGACTACGATATCGTCGGCAAACCGAATGTGAGTTATGTACTCGCTATTGATGGCAATGCCAGCCCCTTTCCAGTCCAGAACCTTGAAGACGTCCTCCAGTGCAGCGGTGAACAGTTTCTGAGAGATAACGTCTCCCTGTCTCACACCTCGTTGCAGAAGGATAGGTTTCAAGGTCTGATCCTGGAGTCGGACTAACACAGTAGCGTTTTCGTCCAGACACTTCAGCACCTCGCTGTACCGATAGTCGATCTGGCACCGTTGAAGAGACTGCAGTACAGCCCATGTCTCGATCGAATCAAAGGCTTTCTCGTAGTCCACAAACGCTAAGCAGAGAGGCAGGTTATACTCTTCGGTCTTCTGTATAACCTGTCCCGCGTATGTATGTGGTCTACGGTGCTAAAGCCTTTCCGGAATCCGGCTTGTTCGGAAGGCTGGAAGTCGTCAAATCTGCGCGCGAGACGGTTCGTGATGACTCTCGAAAACAGCTTGTAGACATGGCTCAGAAGTGAGATGGGCCTATAATTCTTAAGAAGGGCATTGTCGCCCTTCTTGAAGAAAAGTATCACCACACCTCTGTTCCATGCCTGTGGTGTTTTACCCTCGAATATGACGGAACCAAAAAGCTTTTGAAGGGCCTTAAGAACGGGTTTTCCGCCGGCCTTCAAGAGCTCGGCCGTAATTCCGTCATCACCCGGCGCCTTGTTGTTTTTGAGCTGCTTCAGAACCATCCTAATCTCGTACAGGCTGACGTCCGGTATGTATTCGGTATAGTGTCGGGTCAATCTAGCCCTTGGGTCGTTTGCCAGATTCGTAACGGGGTTACTTGCTGACGTGTATAACTGTCCATAGAACCTCTCGATCTCTCTCAACAGCTCAGGTTTGACGGATACGATTCTTCCATCATCGGTCTTCAGTTTTGTAAGCTAGCACTGCCCAATAGACAGATCTCCAGCAAAGACATTGGAGCCTTTATTTCGCTCTATCGCGTCTTTAATACGGTCTGTATTAAAGCGGCGAAGATCGCTTTTCAAGGACTTAGAGATCCGTCTATTGAGTTGCCGGTAATTTATCGCATCATCTAAAGACTGCAGGATAATCACGCGCCTCTGAGCTTTTTTTTGAATTCGTACGACAGGTCTTGAAGATCTTAGACCCGACCGTATGGACAGTTTCCACGAACGAATCGTTATAATCGTCCACGGAGCTCCCTAGGCATTCGAAACGTTTCTGAAGTTCCGAGTTGAAAGCTCTCGGGGTTTTGGACCTGGATCAGTGCTGGGCGGAGCGTAGACATCTTCAGTCGAGATCTTTCCAGCTTGAAATGTAAGTTCAATGTGCCTCTTACCATACGGTGATCACTTCCGGTTTTCACCGCGTTTATCACAGAGAAGACATCATTGAATACATACTTCTTCGTCGACATAATGAAGTCAATCTCATTTTTAGTTGCACCATCCGGGCTCTGCCAGTTCCACTTTCTGTGCTCACGTTTTCTGAATAAGGAATTCATCTTATAGACGCCTTCCTTCTCCATAAAACTGACCAGTAGGTGGCTCCGGTGGTTCCGGCGTCCAACTCCAAATTGCCCCACTCGCAGCTCATCATCGTTTCGTTTACCCAGTTTCGCGTTAAAGTCCCACATGACAAAGGTAAAGTGAGTTTTAGAGCCATGCATGGCTCTGGAAATATCCTCATACATGGTCTCGACCTCATCCTCAGGGCGTGACGAGGTCGGGGCGTAAATCTGTACGACCTTCAGCGTTTACCTTTCGGATATTCTGAGTATAAGGTACGCCACCCTGGTCGATACACTCTCGATCTTCAGCTTTACCACGTTGTTCACAAGAGACTTATGGACGATAAACCCGACACCACATGGGACTGCCCTCCCGGAAATAGAGCAAGTTTCCGGATTTTAAGGATTGTCGAGTCTCGTGTCTTCGGACTTCAGATAACCCATAGATAGACAACCCCACTATAATACTCCATCGTAACCTGCTCAATTTTTCCTCGAGTTCGGTGATCTTCTCGTCGGTCCGGAGTGTACGCGTGTTGTATGTTGCCAGGTTCAGTTTTCGGTGATTGTGGTAGCTGGATCTCTTCCGGGGATTCTTAGCACTCCTTGCCTCACCGTGGCCTTGGCCGCTACTGTAGCAAAGGGTAGGCGGGCCGCCGGGTACTAGGGGCCAAGTGTTTTTTGTGCTTGTCATTCTTGGGGGGGAGGTTTGCCATAATCGCCACGCGGCGCAGGCGGGTTGCCAGATCGCAGTATGGTATGGTGGTGGAATGCATAGAGAACGCTGCTGCCCAGTCTCCGGTACGACCCTCTTTTTTTTTTTTGCGGATGGGAAATAATCAGATGACCCCTCCCGCTCTGGGTGGAGCGGAAGGGAGTGTCAGACTCTTACTGACTAAAACCCACCCGTGTTCCTTCCTTAGCCCTTTATGTTCCGGGCCAGCGGTAACCCTTTCGGACAATCCCGCTGACCCCGGTACGACCCTTAATCGCCTTTTCGACACCCACGGTAAGTGTGGGATGGTGCTATTCTTTAAGTCGCGCACCGCCGCCACGATATATTTATCTATACAGTATTCTATCTTCATACAAACGGTCGGAACGCGAGTCATAACTACGCGCTTCGAGTTCGGTTTACACTCGGTTAACAAACAGTCTCAAATGCTCCGCAGTGACGAACGGACGGTGTGATGGTTTTGTAAGCAATAAGCGTCCGATTTGTGACAAATATTCATTGAAATAAGTACAAGTACTTAGTTACTTAATATGGCAAAAAGAGACTATATTGTGCTGTTGTTGGTTGTTTGAATTCGTCAATAAGTTATTTTTAACACGCTTTTATTAGGTCGACCTGTATGTAACTAACTATGTAATGGACTCTAAGGTAACTAATTTAACCATCTTCCAAGGATCGTAGCGTAATGAAAATTGACAGCTGTATGTAGTTCTGATGACAATACAATAATATGGTACTGTCGAACTGATCTGATGATGGAGCCGGAAGATACGAACTGGAACTTCATGATGGAAAATCGTATTATAGCTGTTTTGGATTTCTTAGAAAAGTCTTGTAATGAACTTTGACTACGATTACTTTTCAAGGTCTAATGATGAAGCCGGAAGATAGGCATTGGCATTCCATGATAGAATATCGTATCATAGTCGTGTTTGCACTTGTGAGAAATGCCACGTAATGGACTTTGAACACGATGAGGTTTCTTTTTTGTTTTTACGTGCATTTATAAAAGCGATTAATTTTTATTAAATATACTGATCAAAAAACAACATGTATTTTTATTGAACTCTTCCTATTTCATTCACAACGTGTTTAATTTTTTTTAATAAAAAAACTTTTTTCTTAAAAAAAAAACAACCGACTTCCAAAAAAACCATTCCAAAGTGAAAAATAACTTTAATTTCGGAAGTCGATGTCAAAAAACGAAAATGCAGAACCAACAACCGACTTCCGAATTTTTTTTTTGTAAAAAAGTTTTTATTTTTCACTTTTTAGTTGAACCTACCCCACACAAATTCATATAACACTATACTTGCTATGTTAATATCAGTGACAGGAAGCTATTGAACACATCTGCCTACCCCTTTAAAGGGTACAGGCGTGATGTTATGTTGTGTGATACTGATTGCGTAAACAATACATACATATGACGGAGTTATGCCCTCGAACATACATAAAAAAATAGAAACATCCCAATTAAGAAATTCCTCCTTTTCAGAAGTCGGTTAAAAAAAACCTATATAATCACAAAACTTTAAAGAAAGTCAAGTAGGTAGGTTGATGAAATTAAAATACTGTAGGCGGGAAGGGCTATCGCGTGTTTACCTACATACCGCGCGGCTGTAGGTAATTATTTCTAGAACCATAGATATCCGTGTCTAGAACAGAGCCGAGTCACAATAATGTATAGATAATATACTGTGCCGCGGCCGCGGTGCCGCTGCGCTGTATTGGTTTGGTTGCCCTTGGATTTGTAGACATGAACCCTTGCAAACGGCGCGCGCCGCGGCCGCAGCGGCGCGCTTCGGCGGCGAGTTTTGATAGATCTTATCAAAACTCGCCGCCGCGCCGCCGCCGGCCGCCGCCCGCGCCGTCACATTATACGCACACATTACTAGTTTACGCGTTAGGAAAAACTTCCGTGTTGATATTTTCAACTTTCTTTCTCCTCTTAAAGATAATTACATTGTTGACGTTTTTTTTTGGTAATTTTATAAAAAAAAAATTAATAAATATATAAAAATTCAAAATACATTTAAATAAAATTTAAAAAAGAAAATCCAATTTCGAATCCCTGGGAATTGAACCCGCGGACCTTTGAATACAAATCTACACATCGACCAAATACGCTAATGTAACAGTTGTACGTGAGATCGAAAAAATTGACCCTATGCATAAATGCGACTCACTTAGACGTTTCGAAATTTATAGTTTTTTTGTTAAAAAAATAAATATTCAGTAAATAATAAAATGCTCACTTTTTAATTTCGTTCGGAATTTTTTGAACGGAATTTTTCACTTTATTTCCCATATTTCCAAATGATAATTGATAACAAATTATTACGCTATTTTAACTTAAAAGTATTTTATATTTACACGAAAAAAATATTTACGGAAAGAAGATTATGCAAATAATAATAAACAATGAATTTACAAATAAAACTTTACAAAAACATAACAATTTTGGTGGAAATAATGCGGCGAAAAGAGCGACACGTCCGTTTAGCATCAGGCCTCGGCCGGCAGTGTCGCTACACGGGCGTTTACGCACACATACGCACGTATTATGTTCGGAAATTTGAATATGCGATTTACAAAGAATCTATTGTTTGGATTAAAAAATTAAAACACTAGCATTTTAGTATGTTGCTTGTAGAATATTCTGACAAAAAATCAGAATGATTGTATGTATATTACTATGGATGTTATTGTAAAAAGAAAATTTTTAGAGGTATCTTCATGATTTTTTTCTATCGTATCAAATTAGTTGAATCATGTTTTCAGCACACTATCTATCTAGCATATATCCTGAAGAATATCATATATTTTTCTGATTTTGTTTACTGTAGTCGATCATATACTTTTATTGTTTGTAAAACTTGCATTTAGCTCTTGTAAGCCCCTTAAGGATAGAATGAAAGTTGTTACGGATAAGAAGTTGTGTTGGAATTGCCTGCGAGCGGGTCATACGTTAGAAGACTGTATTTTCGGACCGTGCAAGCAATGCCAACGCAAGCATAACAGTTTGTTACATTTAGAAAATTATAATAAGCAAAGCGTTAATGTGTGTGTGCGTAGTGAGTCGCGCGGAGAGGCGAACGATACACATACCACTACGACTGCATTGCATTCTTTACCAAATGATAATTCGAATAACACTGTTGTATGCGATAAAACAACTAGTGATTTTAAGTTAATAAATACGGTTTTACTTTCCACGGCATTAGTGGAAGTGGCGGATAATAACAATGTGTATCATACAGCTCGTGCGCTTTTAGATAGCGGAAGCCAGAACTGTTTTGTTACGGAGAAATTGTCTAAACGAATAAATGCGTCTTATATACAGTCCACAGTTCAAATCTCGGGTGTGGGACAATCTGTCGCACAATCGAGCAATTTATGCGATATATCAATTCGATCAAAACTAAACGATTATTATACCAAGCTTAGATGTATTGTCTTGCCATGCATAACATCCAGTTTGCCAACGATGAACATTGAAGCTGGTCTTATACGTATACCTGTTTCCCTACGATTAGCAGATCCTACGTTTAACATTAGTTCGGATATTGATTTGCTGATAGGCGCAGATAGATTTTGGGATCTTTTAGAAACCGATAAAATACGTTTACCTAGTGGACCATTCTTACAAAATTCGAAATTAGGATGGTTGTTGTCCGGTCCTGTGTTTGCTAGGAACTCGAAACCTACTCACGTTCATTGTCACTTTAGTCAGGACATTGATAAGCAGCTCCGGTTATTCTGGGAAATCGAGAATATTCCTTCTTCACCATGTGTAATTCTTACAGATGATGAACGTATGTGTGAGGAATTATTTAATAATACGACTAAACGCGAAGAAAATGGTAGATTTTCGGTTCGTATACCGCTAAGAGAGGCACCAGACGCACTGGGTGACTCTTATACGTTAGCGACGAAACGTTTTCTATCACTAGAACGTAAACTTGAACGTTTACCAGAATTTAAACGTATGTACACTAACTTTATGCGAGAATATAATGACTTAGGTCACATGTCGAAGTTAGCTACTTGTAGTCAACCTAACTATTATCTTCCACACCACGGAGTGATTAGAGAGAATAGTACGACTACAAAATTACGCGTAGTGTTCGACGCTAGTGCTGTCACTAGCTCGAATAAATCATTAAACGATATTCAGTATGCGGGACCCGCGTTACAAAATGATATTTTTTCTATTTTGTTGCGATTCAGACAGTATAAATTTGTAGCTTGTGCAGACGTGGAGAAAATGTTTCGTCAGGTTCTTCTCCAGTCTGACCAAAGGTCATTACAGTTAATATTGTGGCGCGAAAATCCCTCGGATCCGTTAGATACCTACCAACTTAATACGGTTACATATGGAACTGCGTCAGCTCCATACTTAAGTATGAGATGTATCAGACAGTTAGCTTTAGAGTGTGATGATGACGTCATCGCTCGCGTCATCACTCAGGACTTTTTTGTAGACGATCTTATCACTGGTGATGATGATTTCGATCATTTAATTCAAGTTTGCCAGAAAACTTCGGAATTACTAAGGTCAGGGTGTTTTCCTTTGCGTAAGTGGACATTCAATTCAGACGTATCTCAAGATAAATCCACAGAACATTTTATAGGCGAGCACGCGCAAACGAAAACACTCGGGTTAGGTTGGCACAACACTAGTGATGAGCTGCATTTTGTTACGAACATTGATAACACTGATAACGAGTCGAATTTAACTAAACGGGTAATGTTATCAGTTATATCACAAATATACGATCCATTGGGTCTTCTTTCTCCTGCTGTCATAATTTCAAAAAATGATTTTACAAAAATTATGGTTAAGTAAAATTGACTGGGATACTCCGGTTTCCAGGGATATTGTTAACACTTGGAGACATTTTATTTATACATTAAGATTTTTAGGGGACATTCGCATTCCTCGTCACGTTAAAGGTAATCACACTCAATACACAGAACTTCATATATTTACTGACGCGTCCCAAGACGCATACGGCGCGTGCGCTTATTTACGTACCTATAGTGATAGCTCTGACGTAACCGTGCGTCTATTGTGTGCCAAAAGTAAGGTTGCACCTTTGAAGGCTATTAGTATTCCTCGTTTAGAACTTTGTGGTGCCTTAATAGGAGCTAAATTATACAAGAAAATCATTGAGTCTCTTAGATTACAGTTAAGTCAAAAATATTTCTGGACAGATTCTACAATAGTCATGGGTTGGATTAAAATGTCACCACATTTACTTAAAACATTCGTGCAAAATCGAGTGACCGAGATCAATGACCTCACGGGCGATTCAGTGTGGTTACACGTGAGTAGCAAGGAGAACCCAGCTGATCTATTGTCGAGAGGTTATAGTTTGGATTTGTTAAAAGATTGTGATTTGTGGTGGTACGGTCCGTCTTATTTACATAACAATTCACATAATTTTGTTCAGATTCAATGCGATGATTCAGATGTTAATAATTTACCAGATTTAAAATGTAAACAAACATGTTTACCTTCTATACAATGCGAAGATTTAATAAACTTTGAAAAATATGCTTCATTTTCTAAACTCAAACGAATAGGTGCGTACATACTTAGATTTATAGATAACACACGCATCAAGTCGACTGCTAACGACAGCCGTCGAACCGGTTTCTTATCAGTAAGCGAACTGAATGCCGCACAAAGAATGCTCATTAGGTTAGTGCAAATAAATTCATTTCCAGATGTTTACAATAATTTAGTTAACAATATTCCTATTAAACGAACTTGTAAACAATATAATAAGGTTTCTAGTCTTAATGTTTTTATGGATGAACATAAAATAATTCGAGTAGGTGGAAGATTATTTAATTCGTTTAGTTTTACGTACGATAAAAAACATCCAGTTTTATTGTGCAGTAAACATCCTTTCACTATTAGTTTATTTAGGTATGAACATATACGATTATTACATGCGGGTCCTCAACTTCTTTTAGCTACCGTGCGTGAATGTTGGTGGCCATTAAATGCTAGAAACTTAGCAAGGAAAATAGTGCATGAGTGCGTGAAGTGTACACGTATTCTAGGTAAGACATTAACACCTATCATGGGTAACTTACCACCTGAGCGCCTGGAGCCTGGCTTCCCATTTATGCGAACCGGTGTTGATTACGCAGGGCCAGTGTTTATATTAAACCGAAAAGGCAGAGGGTCAAGATTGACTAAAGCTTACATATGTTTATTTATTTGCTTCACGACGCGAGCTATGCATTTGGAACTTGTCACAAGCCTTTCTTCGAACGATTATATTCTAGCATTAAAGCGTTTCATTAGTAGGCGAGGTAAACCTTCTGTCATTTATTCGGATAATGGCAAGAATTTTGTAGGTGCAGAGAAAGAATTTCCTTTATTTTTAGAAAAAAATTCAGAAACTATTATTAATCATGCTTCAGATAACAACATTCAATTCCGATTTATCCCTCCTTATTCTCCACATTTTGGCGGTTTATGGGAGAGTGGGGTACGCTCGTGCAAGCATCACCTGAGACGCATAGTGGGTAATGCGCGATTAACTTACGAGGAATTTTGCACAGCTTTGACGCAAATCGAAGCCGTCCTAAATTCCCGTCCAATTTCACCTCTATCCTCAGATCCTTCCGACCTTACCCCTCTTACCCCCTCCCATTTCCTTATTGGCCGACCGTTGACAGCACCACCATCTGAAGACGTAACAGACAAGCTGACTTCGAGGTTGACACGCTACGAACGAATCGAACAACTTCGGCAGCACTTCTGGCGACGCTGGTCCACAGAATACGTGTCGGAGCTGCAACTACGAACCAAGTGGAAGACTAAGCAGGCTGACATCACAACGGGCAGCCTTGTCCTCATCAAAGATGACCACCTACCGCCGTTAAAGTGGCGGTTAGGTCGTATTAAACGTATATTTCCCGGAAAAGACGGCGTGGCTCGAGTAGCGGACATCCACACAAGCACTGGAACAATTCGACGAGCTTTCTCCAAGATTTGCCCGCTGCCACTGCAATCAGTGAGCGACGACGCTTGACTCCATACTCATGGTCATCTTGAAAGCTGGGCTTCCAAGGCCGGGGGCATGTCCACGCCATCTGCACTCAACTTCGACACAACAACTTCACATCGGACGCGGCAGAGGCGCCATCTATCTATCGACGAGACACGGGAGAAAAATCATCGATTTCGGTCATTCCTTCGGACGTTCGCATTCGGTCATTCACGTTCAGTCTCATTCACTCGCGTCTCCGTCAAAATTCTAATGTCAAAAAAATTGTCTTCTTCCCTTTTCGAACCAACGACCGCCATAGCGCCATGGCGAAGCTCTGTACACTGTTACTTATACAATATACAACTGTTAAAACATCAAGTCGCTTCATTTAACGACGAGCAACCCTGATCCTGCACAGATATAAATATGTTATATACCTAATAGGAAAAAGGTATTAAGGGGTGATCAACATGAACTCCGTTTAAAAGAAAAAATTTAATTATTTCACATACCTAGTTTAATATTTCGGCCTGAATTATCATCTTAGAAACTCAACTTGTTGCTTTTTCATGTCAATATTTATGTTCATCATTACAGAATTATTATGACATAATTTCCAACCAAATAATACACATCTTAAAATACAAGAGTCCAAAGCGTTAAAATCTGCAACATCGCTCCGTGCGCGTCGATGACACAATCATGTCAAATCGGAATTGTCAAAGTAGGACTGCCATCGTGCTGTGCCGCATCCAAAAAGCCGATAATAATCTACGTGGAAAGTGGTTCTTACTGAAATAATTTTCATTCCAAGTAAATACTATAGGTAAGTGAGCCAATAAGGATGAAATAATTCAGTTAGCGACCTCGATGTTTTGTCTTTGAGGTTGTATTCTGTCAAAGGTTAGGTTAAAATTAGGCAAATATGTAACTGCTGTTGAATAATCCTAAATAAACGTGCTTACAAAATTCACGGTTAATTCTATTACCAAGTAAATAAACTTGTTTTGTCCCATTCAATAAATTCAAGTCGTTTTTGATACAACTAGTGGCATCTATTAGAGTTTTTCGTAACTAGGTAAAGTTTTCCGCGGTTTTCACGAGTGTTCGGCTTTTCTAAAAATATTGGAAAGTATTTTCATAGTAGGGAATTTATGCTCCGATTGAAATTCTTAATCTTAATTAATCAGTGCTATGCTAGTGTATGAATGTTGTATTGTCGCCGATAGACATTCTTTTTTATTTAAAAACTCTGATTTTCCTTATCTAGCACTTAAAATTGCCTAATAAATGTATAAATTAAGGCCTGGTTTAAATATTGTTAGAAAAAAAAAAATAGATTTTACAATCGAAAATTTTAAACTGCTTACACGGCGCGGCAAATATTTGAAACGGCCTGCATAAATTGCGTCATGCGGCGTTCATAATATCTACGTAGGTACTGCCGAAGCGAGTAACCATCGCTAAATTATACTAGAGCGTAGCGTACTCGAGAATTTTTTAGGTCAGCAAACTAAATTATACCATCTAAATATACACACACGTGAAAAGTGTTAACTAATTTTAGCAAACCAATTAGTGCCATTTTTATGCCCTTTAGTCGCGCCTTTCATTCATCGTTTTAATTTGACATTTGCATAGTGCATTCAACTATTATAGGTATTATATCGCTTAATTATGGATGACGTTGATTGCAATTTGCTATGGGATTCGCACGTCATCATTTTCGCGGGAAAATCTTCATGACGTCAGAATTTACGAAAACTTGTCGACAAATCCTTGGAAATGCAGTTATCAATTAATTTCATCAATGTACTTTTGTCTTCATTAAGTGGTAATTTGTTTCCTGGTTTTCCCGTAATTGCAGGAAACTAGGTACTTGTTGAACTTATCTTTGAAAAGTGCGTTATCGCGCGATTTCACACGTTGCAATTTTCATACACGAATTAATTTCATGCAATATGCAATAGACGTTTTTTGCATACATATATTTACCAGCAACACTTTATTTGCAAATTATTGCAGTAAGTAGGTAAATACAGTTATTCATTGAATAACTTATTACGTTAACGCCATATAATTAAAAACCGCTAAAGGAATCTATCTATGGCACTCTTTATTCAAAAAGATAAAGCCGGTATTTTTTTTTGCTCATTGCTCTTTATTCGGCCAGACAGATGTAGGTAGGTACAAAAAATCCTGGTTGAAATCGTGATGGTTCTACAGCGACCCAAACGCACGATCATCAAAACTCAATTTCTTTCTTAGACCTAAGCATGTTAAAACCGACACACGTCGTCCTGTACAATTTTCAATAGCTCATAAAAAAAACCATAGAATATTCGGGAACTTTTCCAATGTCTGTTACCGTAAAAACTTGATTCGTACTATTATGAACATTTTAAAACAAAAAATTGCCAAATCGGTCCATCCGCTCCCGAATCCCGAGTGATGCGCTTACCAACGAACAGCATTTCATTTGATAAATGGTACCTAGTAGTAATCGATTCAATGCACTTGTCCGATAAAACTAGTTTTTATTTGCACGCGTTACGATTTTGTAGACGAGTTCGATACAATGTTTTTGAACAGGATTTCACAGAAATATAATAGTACAAGAAGCTTTGAACTTTAATTTATACGTTTTTAGTCACTCTTTGCGTCGTTGCTACTTGTTGCTGTAGATTTTTAAGGATCCATAGGTCTTTGATATTCTAGTCTCTATTGGGTATGTGTCTCCTCGATGCGGTTTCCACTGTGCAGTGGATTTCATAGTCGATATACGAAGTGTTACATCGTGAATTCGTGACGTTAAGTACCTACGTCAATTCTTTGTTGCTATGGAATCAGTAGCAACGAAGCACGTGTAATTTCGATAGTCTGTGTTTCTTTCGTCCGAAATCCAACGAGAATATTCAGCAGCTGTATTATTTTTCCTCATTAGATTTAGTCAAACGAGTTTCCGGATTTTAAAAACGTAAACTTTCTACCTGGTGTCATAGACACATACGTACATTTACTCGTATTTTGTTCTGTCTATTTACAACTAAATGATGTGAATGCAACACACATTGCATCAGCACTTTTAGGGCCGATTATAATGCAGGGAAGTCCCCGATCTCGAGGTAAATATAGGTAACTACTTAGGTGTTGCCGTTACTTAAATATATTGTAAGTCGAAGTCGAGTTTTTTTAATGAAATTAAAGTTGCTTGTTGCAGTGGTTACTTATTAAAAAACACAAACACACAGAAATGTTCTAAAATGCTGATGTGGTATATAAAATTAGCCTTGACATGACGAAGCGGGTCACGATTAAAAAGGCAGTAAAAGATCTGCCCACGTGAAGCTAATCTTTGACAAACACACCTGAATGAACTGTCTGTGTTTGCCTATTAGACCTCCTTTACATTCAACTAGTTGTATAAAATGTGTTAGGTATTGGAAGACGTTTCGACGTAGGTATTCTGAATTTCTAAAAGTGCAAGGTCAAAACTATATAGATATTATTTTTATTCCGAATTCGTTATCGCCATGCCACGCGTTTATATAGTCAAGTTCAGTGTCAATGCTTATGATAACGTGATTTATTTTTAGACTTCAAATAACATAAAAAATATACAGGGGGGCCGGAACATCGACGCACAAACTGTTACCATAGATTCAATATATGATTCTGGACACCCCTGCGTTGAAATTTTTCGTCGGTTATAAAAAAAAGAAACTGCTGTTCCCTGTTTTGGTAGGAATTAGCAGATTTAAAAAAGGTCCAGAATTATGTACTGAATCCATGGTTGCAGTCGCCGGTTGTGCGTCGATGTCCCTGCAACCCTGTATTATGAGACATCCGGGACACGGTGACCTAATTTCTTAGTAAAAAAAGAATGGTATAAATGACCTACTTTATTTAAGTTCAGATAATTTGTAGGTATCTTGCAATTTAGATAACAGTGCAATTTTAATATGGTTCCGCAAATATTAGGTACTCTTCGGAAGACGATAACGCGGTAATCGATTTATTTTTCTGTCTAGTAGACAGTATTTAAGCTGTTTGGTTGATAAGGAGATTTATCGCCCAACAACAACTGACAAAGCAGACACTGTCTGAAATAATTATGATATTATGTAACGCAGTTTTGAATAATACTCAAGATAATTCGTCCATGAATCGGACCGTTGGGCAGAGGTTTTCTTGCTCACCACCCCTGATTTAAATCACGCCACTGGCCAAGTGTAACCCAATTTGATAATAGAATTTGGACGTATTTAACTCCCGAATCTAGTGGCCCAACCGACACTTCAATTCCACAAGTAATATTTGAATTAAACCGGAGACGATTCAACGCCCCTGGGGAACAGTGTCGCCAAAATAGGGTACTGGTCTCCGAAATGGGCTGGCGGCCTCAACACGGCCCGTCTTGTCAGGGTTAATTGATTTATGTATTCCACTCCCGTAGGCTCAGATTAATAGATTTGTTGCTTAAATAATAATCCGTGATGAATTTAGAATTGGCAATTTAAGTTAGTATGGAGATTCGACGTTATTGTTGTTCCAGATTTATTATCCGGGAATTGGACGAGATTTGTTGGTGAGCTGGTCTCTGTCAATTGCTTTTTGATGGATTGTTTTATTTCATAACAAGGGTTATTAGGATTTTCATTGTAGCTCAAGCTGTAATAAAGTTATAGGTACTATTAAGAATTCAATTGTCGACATTAAGGAAATTGAGGAGCACATTAAATATCAATAGGGATTGTTTTATTGTATCTTAACTGTGTAGGACAATGTCTGAAACATCATTGTATTATATTTATACAATGTTTGTTTAACGTTGCAATTTATTAATAGTTCGGAATGCTGTTTACTTCAAACCCCTGATAGAAATTAATAGCAAACAATCCACGCCTCACACTATTTTCAATTTGCGGCAACAAAACACACAGTTGGGCTCTTTGTTAAATTGAATCAATGCTTTTAAAGTGAACGTTTAGTAACTCTGAGTTAGCCGACTCATCCTTATCCTAATGCTCTCGTTAATGGTTCAAGTTTCAAGTTAAATTTGGTTGCTTAATTAACTCTATAAGTTATTGGTTCTCGGTTCATTGTAAAACTAATGCAATCTTCGGGTTTTGCGGGAGAACGTTAGTAACTCCATTTGCGACTAGTTTGGGACAATTTTTCAGATTTTGTACCTTCATTTCAGCGTATTGTAAATGTAAAACCAAAACACGTTGAGCTGCTCAGTTGCTTTTGCTACGTCGGGAGCTGTACGACAAACTTTTGTGTACTAGACTATTAACGCTAAAATCCATAAACTTGTTCATCTAGCAAAAAACAGGCTTCTTCAAATAACTTTGCCGAAGTTTGTTTATTAGCTAGTGTACGGGACTTCATTAAAACTTTCTTTAGCCTCTTCACTGCATAATACGTCGTTAAAAAAGTAGTTAATCGCTTTGAATAATTTCCTGTCCATTGACTTAGTAATTTGATAGCTTTACCCATGGACGTAATATAATAGAGTTCTATATATTACGTCCATGGCTTTACCAGGTAAAGTCTCACACTGTTTCGTGTTGACAGGATAATGACAGGGAATTTGCTTAAGAATATTATTTTGTTCGCAAACGCGAGGAGTTGACGCCGGACGGTAGTTGTTTTGTGAACTCCAGTTTCTTTTTTGTACGTGCTGTTAGGACTAGTGACCCAATTTCAGTATATGCGATTCGATTAATATTCGAATATAGGTTACATTTTCGTTAGAATAACATACTATGAATAATATCGCATTACAATTAAGTAGTTTGTCTTTAATTTCAGATCCAAAATGTGTGGAATTTGGGCGTTATTTGGCGTGAGCGAAGACCTATGTCCACTATGTACCGAGAGCTTCGTGTCGATCCGACACCGCGGCCCTGACGCGTGGCGCTTCGAGGCCGACGCTCGGGAACCATTTGCGATATTCGGTTTCCGACGACTGGCCATTGTTGACGGTCTTCACGGCATGCAGCCGATGAGACTGCATCTCTATCCTCGCACAAACCTCATTTGCAATGGAGAAATTTATAACTGCAAGCGGCTACAAACACAATTCAAGTTCCCATATGAAACAAAGTGTGATGTGGAGGCCATCACACATCTTTATCACAACTTTGGCTTCCAAAAAACTGTGAAGAACCTCGACGGTGTCTTTGCATTTTGTCTAATGGATGGTGAGAAGAAGAAAATCTGTGTTGCCCGTGATCCTTACGGCGTGCGCCCTCTTTTCGAATACTGGGATGAGGAAAGAGGTATCTTAGGAATCTCTTCGGAAGGCAAGGGTCTGATTAAGTTAAAACAAAATGGCAATGGCAGTTCCACGCTAAGACAATTCCCGCCAGGCCATTACGCGCAATGGAGTATCTTAGACGATGGTAAAGTAAAGCTTGACTTTATCGAGCGATACACGTCGCCTGGTATGCCACCAAACTTCCTGCCGTATATTCCAGAGGCAACTTTAGAAGGCAAGAGCATAGAAGAGAAAACCGCGCAGCTTTTAGAAGCCGCGTGTGAAAAGAGGTTGATGTCAGACAGACGTATTGGATGTCTACTCAGCGGTGGGTTAGATTCTTCCCTTATTGCCTCCTTAGTCGTGAAGCTTGCTAAAAAACATAACTTGCCGTACAAGATACAAACATTCGCTATAGGTATGGGTGATTCTCCAGATCTGATAGCGGCTCAATCAGTCGCCGATCACCTGGGCACAGAGCATCATGAAGTACGTTTTGACGAGAATGATGTTAAAGAAGCGTTGGACAATGTGATATATCATTTGGAATCTTATGACATAACTACAATACGTGCTAGTTTGCCTATGTATTTGCTGTCGAAGTATATCAAAGAGAAGACAAACACTACTGTAGTGTTCAGCGGGGAGGGAGCAGATGAATTAGCACAGGGCTATATTTACTTTAGGGATGCTCCTTCCGAGAATGTTGCACACGAAGAGAGCTTGCGTTTGCTCTCAGACATTTATATGTACGACGGTCTCCGGGCGGACAGGACTACTAGTGCATTCAGTTTGGAGCTCCGTGTACCGTTCTTGGACATTCAGTTTACTAACCACTATCTCAGCCTTGATCCAAAACTGAGGCAACCCCAAAACGGCATAGAGAAGCATTTGCTGAGGAGTAGTTTCGCTAAAAGTGGATTGCTGCCAGACCAGATATTGTGGCGTCCCAAAGAGGCCTTCAGCGACGGAGTTGCGTCTGTAAAGAAGTCTTTATTTACTATTATTGGAGAGGTAATCGCTGAAAGGTCGATAGAGGAAAATGCTGTTTATCCAGGAGTACAGCCAAAGACAGCCGAGTCGAAATATTATCGGTACGTGTTTGAGAAGTCGTACCCCGGCCAGCATGTATTTACTCCGTATTATTGGATGCCGAAATGGGTCACCGGGGTGTCCGATCCCTCTGCGAGGTTTATAAAGCATTATACGGCTAACTAAAGCAATTTCGTGGCTGTACAAAGTTGTAGAAAAACCTAATTTGCGGCAACCGCTTATTTATGTTGAGCATAGCTCTTACGATAAGGCTTTTTAACATTTGATTTGTACCTACATATAATTTATTGAGACAAACAAGTTCCGATTTTATTACGTTACCTTCACGGAAGGTTTAGTATCAATCTACTTCCAATTCTTACGTATCTTCAAACTAACGACACTTTTGTTAAATACAATTTAATAGTGTATGATTTCTAAATCTATTCCTATGTGGAAGATACAATTGAAGTGTAACAAAGTGTGTTAACTCCCAATAATTACCTTGCGGCGTACCTAACAACTTGGCTCTCATTATTCCCAGGACGATCTCGAACCTCCCCAGTTGGTCTTAGAGTACAGATAATATACTTTTAATGTAAATATATAATCGTTCGGGATGTTATTGAATGGGATAGCTGTAAGCATTTTTGTTTTTTTGTACACATTTTATGTACATAGAAAGATATATAAAAAAAAACATTAAAAAATAATAAACAAGTACCTACACGAATGTCCTACATAAATTCGTGTGTTTACTATTTTTTAAATTCTGAATTTTATTGGTTCTTAACCCAAGTGTACACTGGTTTTCTCTGTGCAAAAACAAATAATTAAATTAATAATTGATTTTAGAGATAAGTGAAAAAACTTACATTTACCCCATTATTTATAAACATTGCTTAAAGTTAAGTAATGATTAACTTTTGACGTTTAAACTGTAAGCAACGTTTATAAATAAACCCCTTGATCTTTACGTAAAGTGTTAAAACCAAAAAATGTTTTATTAACAAATTGATTTGTTTGACAATTGAAATGTTACGTTGGTCATAGTGTGAACTTACCTAATTGAATTAAAAAATTGCGTGAACTGCTAACTGTGTATCCTTTTGACTTTTATTAAATGAATTCATTTGCCAATAACGTTTTTCTCAATGATTTTAGCCAACCATCCATTACCTGGACATCCTAACCTATACTTAGTCGCAGTCACATCACATTGTGAAACGACCGGAAAGGCTATAAATGAAACTTTTAGCTAAATTAAATGCATGTAATCTCCGCACAAGAAAATTTTGAGGCTGCAATCATTTCTTAAATGTTTGACCTACATACCCAAAGGCGAACGTATTGTTAAATTCTTACAATTGATGAGAATGTAACGGCCATTTTTGAGGCGCAACGAGTGTATGTAATGGGATTAGTTTTATTACGATAGGACAATTCATGCTGGAAGTCGTGGGAAAAGGCTTTTTGCCCAGCAGTGAGATGATGCAGGCTAACAGTAGCAGTAGTAGTGGGACAATTCAAACTCAAAAGCATTTCAATTAAACCAATTACCTACAGGTACTATTGCATTGTCAAGGAGTCTGTCAGTCAAAAAGAAGCTAGTTGCCCATTCCAAAGCGTTGTAGGTTCATGTGAAGAAGAACGGGCAAGAAACTACATGGACACTCTTTTAAATAAAAAACCGGGCAAGAGCGAATCGGACTCGCGCACCGAGAGTTCCGTACCATAGAAAGAAAGAAAGAAAGAAAAAAGTTTATTTGGACACAGTTCGTGAAACACAAAATACAAAATTAACAAGATAAAAAATAAAAAATAAACTATGTTACAACAACAAATAGTGTGTGCCTCACGGCTGCGCCAAAAAGGTTCATTTCAGCATTAATGCCAGACAGATGCTGTCTGACGCTGGTTTTCGAATGAACCTTTAGGGAAAAGTGACGGGGAGTACACACAGTTTCAACATACCTAATACATACTTTTTATTATACTTATAAATAAATAAACCATCTTTTTTTTTAATTTTCATCGGGTTTGCCTATATTCGTCAGAGAATTTTAACACCGTGCACTGCGGTGTAGAATATTACAGTTTACGTCAGCGCCATCTCTCGACCGATAGTGGAACTAATATAACTTTTGTTGATGATTTCTGAAAAAGTGTGCTATTTAGAGATTTCTTTTTATTTTTCCTGTAATCTTTCATCATCATCATCATTTCAGCCAAAAGACGTCCACTGCTGGACATAGGCCTCCCCCAAGCACTTCCACTTCGACCGGTTCTGTGCTTCTCGCATCCAACGGGTTCCTGCGGCCTTCACAAGGTCGTCGGTCCACCTTGTGGGAGGCCTTCCAACTCTACGTCTTCCGGTGCGTGGTCGCCACTCCAGAACCTTTCGGCCCCATCGGCCATCTGTTCTGCGAGCAATGTGCCCTGCCCACTGCCACTTAAGTTTGGCAATTCTGCGGGCTATGTCGGTTACCTTGGTTCTCCTGCGGATCTCCTCATTCCTGATTCGATCACGCAGGGAAACTCCAAGCATAGCCCTCTCCATTGCCCTTTGGGTGACTTTTAGCCTTCTTATAAGGCCCATTGTGAGCGACCACGTTTCAGTGCCATAAGTCATCACTGGCAACACGCACTGGTCAAAGACTTTCGTCTTGAGACACTGCGGTATGTGGGACGAGAAGATATTGCGTAGCTTCCCGAACGCTGCCCAGCCGAGTCGGATTCGACGATTGACCTCTTTCTCGAAGTTAGACCTACCTAACTGGACAGTTTGTCCTAGGTAAACATACTCGTCCACGACTTCGAGTGTAGCGTCTCCGATCTTTATGGGAGTGGGTGTTACATGGGCATTTGACATGACCTTCGTTTTGTCCATGTTCATTTTAAGACCCACTCTTTCGGAGGCTCTACTGAGGTCATCGAGCATTGTACTGAGGTCCTCCATAGTCTCAGCCATGACTACGATATCGTCGGCAAACCGAAGGTGAGTTATGTACTCGCCGTTGATATTGATGCCAGCCCCTTTCCAGTCCAGAACCTTGAAGACATCCTCCAGTGCAGCGGTGAACAGTTTCGGAGAGATAACGTCTCCCTGTCTTACACCTCGCTGCAGAAGAATAGGTTTCGAGGTCTGATCCTGGAGTCGGACTGACATAGTGGCGTTTTCGTACAAACACTTCAGCACCTCGATGTACCGATAGTCGATCTGGCACCGTTGAAGAGACTGCAGCACAGCCCATGTCTCGATCGAATCAAAGGCTTTCTCGTAGTCCACGAACGCTAAGCAGAGAGGCAGGTTATATTCTTCGGTCTTCTGTATAACCTGTCGCAGCGTATGTATGTGGTCTACGGTGCTAAAGCCTTTACGGAATCCGGCTTGTTCGGGAGGCTGGAAGTCGTCAAACCTGCGCGCGAGACGGTTCGTGATGACTCTCGAAAACAGCTTGTAGACATGGCTCAGGAGGGAGATGGGCCTATAATTCTTAAGAAGGGCATTGTCGCCCTTCTTAAAGAAAAGTATCACCACGCCTCTGTTCCATGCCTGTGGTGTTTTACCCTCGAGTATGACGGAACCAAACAGCTTCTGAAGGGCCTTAAGAACGGGTTTTCCGCCGGCCTTCAGCAACTCGGCCGTAATTCCGTCATCACCCGGCGCCTTGTTGTTTTTGAGCTGCTTCAGAGCCATCCTAATCTCATACAGGCTGACGTCCGGGATGTCTTCGGTATAGTGCCGGGTCAATCTAGCTCTCGGGTCGTTTGCCAGATTCATAACGGGGTTACTTGTTGACGTGTATAACTGTCCATAGAACCTCTCGATCTCTCTCAACAGCTCAGGTTTGGCGGATACGATCCTGCCATCTTCGGTCTTCAGTTTCATAAGCTGGCTCTGCCCAATAGACAGATCTCTAGCAAAGACCTTGGAGCCTTTATTTCGCTCTATCGCGTCCTTAATACGGTCTGTATTAAAGCGGCGAAGATCGCTTTTCAAGGACTTAGAGATCTGTCTATTGAGTTGCCGGTACTTTTGCGCATCATCCGAAGACTGCAGGATCATCTCGCGCCTCTCCTTCATGAGCCGCAAAGTAGGATCAGAGAGCTTCTTTTTTGAATTCGTACGACGGGTCTTGAAGATCTTAGACCCGACCGTATGGACAGTTTCCACGAACCCATCGTTATAATCGTCCATGGAGCTCCCTAGGCATTCGAAACGATTCTGGAGTTCGAGCTGAAAGCTCTCGGGGTTATGGATCTGGATCGGTGCAGGACGGAGCGTAGACTTCATCAGTCGAGATCTTTCCAGCTTGATATTTAAGTTCAATGTGCCTCTTACCATGCGGTGATCACTTCCGGTTTTCACCGCGTTGATCACAGAGACATCATTGAACACTTGCTTCTTCGTCGACATAATGAAGTCAATCTCATTTTTAGTTGCACCATCCGGGCTCTGCCAGGTCCACTTTCTGTGCTCACGTTTTCTGAAGAAGGAATTCATCATAAAGAGGCCTTCCTTCTCCATAAAGCTGGCCAGTAGGTGGCCCCGGTGGTTCCGGCGTCCAACTCCAAATTGCCCCACTCGCAGCTCATCATCGTTTCGTTTACCCAGTTTCGCGTTGAAGTCCCCCATGACAACGGTAAAGTGAGTTTTAGAGCCATGCATGGCTCTGGAAATATCCTCATACATGGTCTCTACCTCATCGTCGGGGTGTGACGAGGTCGGGGCGTAAACCTGTACGACCTTCAGCGAATACCTTTCGGATATTCTGAGTATAAGGTACGCCACCCTGGTCGACACACTCTCGATCTTCACCACGTTGCTCACAAGGGACTTATGGACGATAAACCCGACACCACCTTGGGACTGCTGGTCGCCCTCCCGGAAATAGAGCAAGTTTCCGGATTTGAGGATTATCGAGTCCTCCCCCTCTCTTCGGACTTCAGATAACCCGACTATACTCCATCGTATCTTGCTCAATTCTTCCTCGAGTTCGGTGATCTTCTCGTCGGTCCGGAGTGTACGCGTGTTGTATGTTGCCAGGTCTAGTTTTCGGTGATTGTGGTAGCCGGATCTCTTCCGGGGATTCTTAGCACCCCTTGCCTCACCGTGGCCTTGGCCGCTACCGTAACCAAGGGTAGGCGGGCCGCCGGGTACTAGGGGCCAAGTGTTTTTTGTGCTTGTCATTTTTGGGGGGGGGGGTTTGCCATAATCGCCACGCTTGGCAGGCGGGTTGGCGATCGCAGATGATCGCATGGTGGTGGAATGCACAGAGAACGCTGCTGCCCATTCTCCGGTACGGCCCTTAGTCGCCTTTTACGACACCCACGGGAAGTATGGGGTGGTGCTATTCTTTAAGTCCGGCACTACACAGACTATAATCTTTACATAAACTTATATCACATAGAATAATTTCAGAATTTTCTCTTTGCAAACTTCGGAGATAAGGGGGGGGGGGGGACGATATATTTTTTACCTTTTTCCTCAAGAGTCGAAAACTATGCGGTCTAAAAAAAAAGAAAAAATATTTGAGTAGGTACCCCACCATACCCTAGTAGCCCCACTTTGAATTTTCAGACCTCGTTTCAGTCCCTGTTGCAAGAAATATACATATATTTTTATTAATTTCTTATTTGCAAAATAGTTGGGCAAACGTCATCTAAAACTATTCCAAATTTCAAGTTCATAGCATTAGTAGTTCTTGAGATATCGAGCTGTGACAGACAGACAGACAGACTTAGTCTCACCATAAGGGTTCCGTTTTTACCGTTTTGGTACGGAACCCTAAAAAAATGTTACAATGACTTACAAACATTATGTTAGGTAGGCACATGGTAAAGAATTGGTTAGATGTTTAATCCCCAACGGGTTACCAGGTTACAGCAAAAGGTTAATAAAATTATTGTAATTTAAATAGGTAGCACAAAAAACGAACTACGATCACCGTTTTTACCCGACTGCGGCGAAACCCAAAAGGAGGGTTATGTGTTTGACCTGTATGTATGTATGTACTATGTATGTCCGTTTCTTTGTTCCCTCATAACTTCTAAACGAATGAACGGATTTGATTGATAAATTATACGTCTTTAGATTTGTCTTGGTAGCGCGAGTGTCACTGGCTACATTAAAATCAAAAACAAAGTAAAATGACGGATTTAGGGTGCCATATTGTGGAGTTCGATTTTTTTTTTCTTCTAATACCATCGAGTGAAATATCAAAATTAAGGGTTTTAAAAGGTGATTACAAAAATATATACAACTTATATGGTTAAAAGTAATTCGAAGTGACAAATCGTAAAAAACACGTTAAATAAAATAATTATTTCTTGTTCCCTGTTGAGTGACTTTACGGGTCAGCTAATAATTAATACATAAGTAAATCGTCTGCGAAATCTTTCAAATTTGTAAACTAAAAAGCTGGAAATAAAAAACAAGTAATTAAAAAAACTAAAAAACCCGACTGCGGTAAAAAATTAAGTTTAAAAAAAACTGAAAGGTAAAAACAAGGCCATTTTAAATTAAATAAAAGTTGGAAGCAGGCGGGACCCATTTGAGTTTGAAAATATAATAAAAAAATGGTATGGGTCCCGCCTGCTTCCAACTTTTATTTAATTTAAAATGGCCTTGTTTTTACCTTTTCTTTTTTTTTTAAACTTAATTTTTTACCGCAGTCGGGTTTTTTAGTTTTTTTAATTACTTGTTTTTATTAGTTAAAGTTTTAACAAAATATGTGCTTAGGTCTAAGGCGATTGGCACACTGCACCGCATTACGCAGCGGGGTGCGTAAAGCGGAGCCAAATTCCCCGCACGGAAGCGCGTTTTTATTGAATTTGTATGTAAAAAATCACGCGCGGGGGGCACGTTATCTGCGTCCCGCTGCCTAATGCGGTGCAAAATCCACAGCTAATTAATCACTAGGCATATTGGCTAATCAAAGAAATCAATGAACGACACGCAGACACGTTAATAAGAAAATTAACAGAATTCAACATGGAATCGCAGTCCGGAGACTCACTAAAGAATCCGGCAAGTTTCCCGGGCTAATAGAACGGATTCCTGTAAAGGTCGGAAGCAATCCGGTGTCGGCTGCCGACCGGAATGCCGATAGACCGGCGTAATTAAAACTGCCACGTATTTTAACTGATATCCTGCCACCTGGATTGTTAGACCGGGAGATATCTTTTGTGCGTTATTATTTAATTTGCGCTAAGTTTGAGTTTTTATGTTAGCTTAGTGCTTGGATTAGGTAATTAATGAATTAATATTAATTAATTTAAGTAAAATCTTTTTTTAGGGTTCCGTACTAAAGGGGTGCCATCGGAATCCTATGGCTAAGCCTCCGCTGTCCGTCCGTAGGTATGTCTGTCATCGGTGATTGATTTGACATGATTCATGAGATGTCAGATGAAATGTGCGATGAAATGTCAACTGTCTACCTATTACGGTTCATGTCTCATGAACCGTATAGGTAGACAGTTGACATTTTCACAAAGTGTGTCGCACTTGCCGCTATAACAATTACAAAAAGTCATCAAAGTATGTTCTATTTTACACATTTTTAAACCCGATGATGTAAGAACTTATCTTTTATGACACGTAGATATTCTGTAGCTACCTACCTAGTTCATAGGACGAATCTTAAAATTCTTATATTTGGCAGAATGGTTTCTAGGACCCGTTGTCACCATTCAATTGTTATATAAACAACGAAAAAACAATGGAAAACAAATTTGTGAGGTTACTTACCTTACAATGCAAAACTTACGTCATGCATTTAAATTAAAAGAGTTACGAGTTCCGAGTAAAGGGCTCTCATAACCTCCGACATACCTACTTACTGAATATAATGCTCTGCATACGGTATCTGCTTTAAAAGTAAATATATTCACAGCTTTTAAGCTTTCCAATGAAGAAACGCATATTTCTGCAGTCGGTACAGCTGAATATGGGAATTGTACACTAAGTACTTAAATAAATCAATAAGGCATGGTTCTGTACACAGTTACGTAGTTACGTTTTCATGCAATTCGAACTGACGATGTTGAGTGAAGTGAATGCCTATGTAACGAAGCCTTTTTCAATTTTCCATCATTTCTTATGTGATATTTACTTGATTGTGAAAGGTAGGAGTATCCTGATCGTGAATGGTAGGAGGGTAGTAAGAAAAGTATTTTTTCTTAAATTCTATCAAACAATTACAAACAGATTTTTTTTTTTATTAAAAATAACAAAGTATCGTTTAAAAACCAATTCCTAGCTCCCGGACTACCGAAGAGTTTCTTCCTCTAGGAATTCGGCTCTATCGCGCTACCGAATAGTTGTCGAACATTATTCGGAACAATTGGAACGGTGAAATAAATCATTGGGACAAGTATTTTTCTTGTTACATTCATAATTTTAATTAATTAAAGGATCGAGGATACTCTAGCTCTTTGGTTATTTGATTAATTAGTTTGGATTCGTTCAATTGCATTAGTTAATTCGTTGGTTTTGCCTGTATTGAGGCAATTTGGTCCCAATTTATTTTTATTCAATTTTTGTAATAAATAGATACAGGGTGGCACGGCACGCATTGACGTGCAAAGTGAAACCATGAATTCAGCACATGATTATTCGTAGAAATTTTTCGTCGAGAAAAAAAAAAAACTGCGCACAACGCGGTCAAAATGTATGGAACGGTATTTTTTTTTAATAACCTTCGTAATAAGCCCCCTGCGTGGATGGTTCAGAATCATGAACTGAATCTGTATGATAACTTTGCTTACATGTTTTATTTATTGTACAGTAAAGACCTCCTGAAGCTTCACACATTGGACTTTGTACCGTTCTTATTACAATCATCGTAGAGGTAAGACTCGCACAACAAGTGTAAAGCTTTATGTCTTCTTGGCTGTACCTACAATTCATACTTCTCCCATCTTTTTTATATATCAACCTGCCCCCCCCCCCCTCCTGGGCCCTCGGCTGGCGACGCCCTTGTACACTCACGAGCACGAATATGTCAACACTTGGCAATTTTGAATTGCAATAATTTTCACGAAATAACGAATGCAACGTTGAAATACGACACTTTACATAAACCTATGGGTTCGAAAATACTATAATAATAATATTCCACAACTATCACACAACGCCGTCTAGTCTCAAGCTAAGCAGAGCTTGTGTTATGAGTACTAGACAACTGATAAACATACTTATATATTTCTAAATACATACATATATAGATAAATTACACCCAGACACAACAAAATGATCATGCTCATCACACAAACATTTGTCCTGGGTGAGAATCGAACCCACGACCTCCGGCATAGCAGTCATAGTCACTGACCACTAGACCAACAGGCCACTATGTTCCTAATAATATGATAAATGATAATAATAAATGATTTTATTTCTGTAAGTAGGTTTGTACAAACACTTTTACACGTCAATCATATTTTTTTTTTAAACTAGATGAGGTCGGCGTTTCCTAACTGACTATTCTGAGAAGAAAGGCCGAAACAAACTCAGAAGTCACAGTCTTTAAAGTCCAGAGAAATCTTGGTCAGATCGTGTGAAGACCATGTAGATTGGTGTCTGAAATGGTCTTTTGAGGAACCACACAGATTGAGCGGACCTGTCCAATCAGTGCACGCATTTGTCAAAAAATCGTGCAGCTCAACTCAGAACTTGAGGAGCTCAACGATTCGACGAACAATACCAAAGACAGGACATTTGGGTAGGCCGCATAAACTACTCAAACTGCCAGATCATGATTAAAACTAAGAAGGAAAAAAGAAATGACCCACATAAAATTTCATTCAAAAATAAAGGAGAAAATTGCCTTTGAATAAAGCCAAGTGTATGCATATTTATGCTCGTGACTGTACCTAGGTAGGTAAAGCTCATAGCACCCACCGAAATAGGGATTTATTTTCCAAGAAACACGTCTCCAACTACTAATAAGTATGACCTTCGCGTCCTACAAGATTTTACGCGAACGTTTTACCGCGTTACGAAGATTAGATCAATTTTATATCACCACCGTTACCCGGGTGACACCTGGCTTGCTCGTAAACCATATGTCGTATTCACTGACCGACATTTTCAAACTGTTTTATGGTTCGAGCGGTGCCATTTTTTTTCTGTGGCCGCGATATTGCGATATTCAGCCGAGAAATTGTTTTTTTTTCGGTTTTTCGGATTTGGTGCAGATGTTTTAGTTTGATATGTAACAGTTCTGTTTTTATTTTTTACTTTAAATATTTTTGACTATCAGATATTCTTTATAAAATACTAGCTGACCCGGCAAACGTTGTTTTGCCATATAATTTATTTTTAGCTGCCCGGCGCTACTTCGTTCGCGTGGTGTCCTACCCCTTACCCTACTCCTACCCTACTCCTACCCTACTTCTACCCTACTCCTACACTACTCCTACCCTACTCCTACCTTACTCCTACCATACTCCTACCCTACTTCTACCCTACTCCTAACCTACTCCTACCCTACTCCTACCCTACTCCTAACCTACTCTTACACTACTCCTACCCTACTCTAAAAAAAAAACTACCCTATGTCCGTCTCCTAGCTCTAAGCTACCTCCCCAGCAATTTTCAGCCAAATCCGTTCAGCCGTTCTTGAGTTATAAATATCTAGTGTAACTAACACGGCTTTCTTTTAAATATAATTTTATATAGATTGGGGCCTACTGGTATTCAGCTGCCGGTTAGACTGGAAGCCGACTAGGCTAGGCTGATGATGATGATATAGATTGGGGCCTCTGCTGAAAATGTAATATGACGTGCAATTGATATCAAGCAAAAAAATGTCTACGAGAGCTCTAAATCCAGTTGATATTGTTGAGTGCTATTTGCACTTTTTTAGACTACGAAAACGATTTTTAAGCATCAAACAAACAACGAGTAAGTTTTCTTTAAACATAAGAAGAATAAGAACATAAGAATCCCAAATGTGCAAAAGAAAATGATACACGAACTGATCTGTCAAACGCACTGTAGATTGATGTTCGATGTAACACCCCTTGTGGATAGGGAGGAAAATTTGTCTGAAAGTACTGAGACCAATGTGTGTCGTCTTACACCTCCGGGACATACAAACTTTCTGTAATAAATGCGTGTAAAATAGTTTTTCTTTTTCTTTTAAGCTTTTTTACGTTGCTGTACCTAGGTAGTTCCGTAAAAAGGGTAGGTAAGTACAATTTTCTTCCCTATTTTGTTATGAATATCTTAGGCACTAATTACTCTAGTAATATGAGCGGACTGATCAGAGAAATAAGGCTAGTTACGAAGCCTCGAGACTAATAACAGCCGCACGGATCAATCGATCAAGTTAAGCTATGCTTGCCGCGGTTGGTCCGTGGATGGGTGACCATCTTTACATACCAAGACTCCTCCGTGTCTCGGAAAGCACATTAAGCCGTTGGTCCCGGCAGTCATTCATGGATCTTTGACAGTCGTTACAGGTCGTCAGAAGCCCGAAAGGCTGACAACCAGTCTTACCAAGGGGTATCGTATTACCCAATAACTGGGTTGTGGAGGTCAGATAGGTAGTCGCTCCATGTAAAATACTGGTATTCAGCTGCATCCGGTTAGACCGGAAGCCGACCCCAACATAGTTGGGAATGGGCTAGACAGATGATGATATTTATGCGATGATCTCGACCGGTGATAAATAAAAAAAAAAGGAAATTGTTACATTATTCCGTTTATGTTGTAATCCTTTCACAATTTAGTATGTGAGACACGAAATGTGCTAATGGCGCATGAAGTTTGCAAGTAACCAACGAATTTTATCGAAGATAACTAAGCGTGTACAAGTAGATTTTGCCTATACCTACTTAATTCCTACTTATTTGTTCCATCAGAAAGACAATAAAGGCTCCTTCAAACAGGCGCAACACGCGATATAATCGCGCGCGACACAAAGGCACCGCTCGTCGCGCGACTTCAGGTGCCTTTGTGCCGCGCGCGATTTTTTCGCGTGTCGCGCCTGCTGAGCCCGTTTCTTCGATGCTTTGCTTGTGCGTGAATTGCTTGCTTCTTTTGTTTATGCTGTACAAAGTTCTGTATGTAGGTATCCTGCTCGCCAGCTTCGTCCTAGAAAGCTCACCGCACTGCTTCGTTACGGCCCTTAAGACTGATTTATGCCTTAGAACGGAAACAGCTATACCTACAGTTTTTTTCGCCAGCAATAAGCGCACGTTCGTACGGACGTAAAAATATCGCTGATGAATATTATCGCGCACTAGATTTTGAACTCTCGGTGTTGAGCCGAGCAATGAGAATGCTGGTCGCATCCCAGCCCGTCAAAAAATACCTGAGGGGCAATTCTCGTAACTTTAAGAACGTTCACAGTCTGATCTCAGTCTCAATCTGTCAAAAATACCTCTAATTTCCCTACATTTTGGACAAGCTTTTGACATTTGTTTGTCGCCGAGATGACTGCGACTAGATTTTGAACGTTTTAAATTACGAGAATTGGCCTTCTGATCGCATCCCAGCGCGTCAAAAAAATACACTGTTGGATTTTCGACTCTCGGCGCTGAGCTGTGCCTTGAAATTCCAGTGCGGGAAAAAATCGCTGCAGGAAAAACGCGCTCGTGCGTGAGCTAATGAAAAACAATCTCATGTTTAACTTACACATTTGGTTCCGCAAAAAACATTTAAGCTAAGAGAAAATTGAATTTCTATCGATGGAGTAGGTAGGTACGTACCTACCCCATTATCCAATCAATATTAATAATTTATATTTCTCAATTATTTTATGTTTTTTGTTTTTTCCTGGACAAACAATTAGAAAAATTAAGCTATAAACGCCAGTAGGTATGATTTCAATGAATTTCAGTCAATTCCCTATCGGGCCCTGAACGAGGGTTCCAACTTGAAATATGGACGCTGAAAGTGATTTTAAATGGTGGCCATATTTTTTTCGTTATTTTGTCCCTTAGGAAAAAAGGAGGGGATTTTTGTGAGTATATGCCTCTCCCTCTTCTTTAATCGGTCTCCTTGTGATGTATGTGTGTGGTCACCATTGCCAGATTTTGCTTCGGGCAACGCGGTGTATTGAAACCTTTTATGTAAAAAAAAACGGGATTCTTTTTGAAAATGGGATCGAAAGCGGGACATAACATTAAAAGAAAAAACTTACTTTATTTTTTACTCCTTGCCCTTTTATTTGAGTTTCAAATGAAGTTTACAATGGTGATGATATCTATGATGGTGATACTACGTTACTTTTATACACTAATAACTACCTGGCTTAGTATAACTAAACTAATATTTATCTTCTGTCCTTTTCTTAATGAAATAGAAAGAAAAAGATGCACTGACCTTTTTAGTTTAGTTTGTGAATAAGGGAACCGGCGGCGCCAATGTTTATATTTGAGTGAATTAATATCGACGGTGAAGCGATTTCGTCTCTTCCATTAATATTAAATACCAAACAAATTGTAGGCTCGTTTTGAAATCTCTGGTCGTGTCGTAATTGTTTAAAAATTTCTGCCGCCTGCCATATGTCGCCATTTTGTCCAAAAAAAACTTTAGTTCGTTCTATATTTGAGAGACGATCTTCATAAGATATGCTTAGGTAAACGAATTTACAGATAAATATAAATGTCTTTAAATAAGCCAGTTTGATGTTAATTTAGGTTGTTGAATGTGCTATAATATATTATTATTCCCTTCCAAAGAGGTTTATGTTTTTGACTTTGTTATGTTAGCAATTGAATGTAAAATCTATAACAGTAGGTACAACCGATATAGATTTTACATTTATTTATTTATATACGATACATTTATTATTTATCGATCTACCTACTAAGTTAAAAAACTGTGTACACGATCGACTATTAAATAACGAGCTTTAAAAAAAGCTTTAAGGTTCTGAGATATAGGTACTCATAACTAGCTCGAAATAGTACCTACCTAATAAATGTTAATAGGAATGAGTAATTTTGCATTTTGTAACGTGATTTGTGTGTGTTTTTGTAAGGATGCACGAAAAATGGATGTTTGTTACTCTTTTACGCAAAAATTACTGAACGGATATGAAACTTTACAGTAATATAGCTTATACATCAGAATAACACATGGATACTTTTTATCCCGATATTCCCACGGGATCCATACTTAAGCGGGTGAAACCGCGGGGTGCTGCTAGTTTATTATAAAAAAAATTGCAACAGTCCGGCCGTCCAGAGAATGCGTTCCTGGGGGTCTATTCTCTATGTCTGTCAACGATGATACGGGCCCGTCCGAAAGTAGTTGATCTGTCAAAACAGGTGTCAAATTCTATTTTTCGGACGGGCGAATACACATCGTGCGTAGGGACATCTGTCAAGTCGTGTTGTCATTCATGCTATGTTCGGAAACTGAACTATAGGCCTACCACTTAACTAAGACAGTTCCTGAGGTAGCAGGGCGGTGCGGGAGGGGTGTCAGTTGTCACAAGTTCCCCACACCTCTGCCGCACCGCGCTGCTACCTCAGGCAACGTCTCAGTTAAGCGGTTGGCCTTTAACTAACATTTTCTGAAACATTCAAATAGCTAGAAATTGAATTTTTAAATTTTTTTTACCTATGAATCTTTAACCTTTACGCTTTATTTGGTAATCTTGATCCCCAGTAAAATAAATTGCAAACACCGCCACACTCAAAAACCGTATGCGCCGCGCTAAATAAAATGTAACTCCCACCGCGGAACGTAACAAAGTCGGTAAATCTAATAATTTATTTTTCCGTGTAGCCACAATCCGTTATTTTATTAGCTTGCAACACTGCCGCCGTGAGGAATTAAAATATTTATGTTCATTGCCTCGGGTCCGTTTAGGGGAACATGGCCATTGGAATTATTTTACGGTTTTAAGTGGCCCTTCCATTTTAGTATTCAGTGCGTCCGGGTTATGATTAGCTCTTACCCTCAGAGCCTTTCTTGAGGTTTGATTAGAGGAGCTTCTATCGGGTTTATTAAAAGAAGATTTGCAAATTAAAGAAAGAAAGAAAATACGTTTATTTGCAATAAACATGATGGAGAATAAATCAGAGAAAGAACATAAACAACAAATCGTCGAAAAATGGTTTGCAAATTTTGACGGACAACTTACATACGAACAGTGCAAGTTAAATAAAAGCTTGTAAAAAGAACAAGTTGGGGGCAAATAGGCGTCACATCCGGGCAAAACGGCCATTCACTCAGCATAATGCTACGACCAAAAAAAAAACAAAACATTAATTTCGTTTTAAAGTTTCGCATATTAATTTTTTTAATGATATTTGTCATTTGCCAGGTTGGGCAAAATTTTATTGGGTTTTTCTATTAGGACATTCTAAGTAGCAGCCCGGAGTCAGGATTTGTTGCCGTTTGCTCCCTAATCGTAATCGGTCAATAACGTTCCCACTGCTGGGACAAAAACCTCGCTGTGAGAGGGAATGGGCCGTAATCCACCACGCGGCTCAGTGCGGGTTGGTTGATCTTACACGTCTCCGAATTTTTGGTTCTAGGACATGCCGGTTTCCTCACGATGTTTTTCTTCACCGTTCTGAGAGCAGTGGTGATAAAATTAAATACACAAAGTAAAGTGCCTGGCTGGTTTCGAACTCACGACCTACGCCTCGGGCGACCTAAGTCAGGGCCGATACCACTGATGGGCCACCACTTAAACATAATTCGCGAAATCTGGATGTACAGACGCCAGCTGCACATCAAGCTACTACAATCTGTCAAATTTCTACTTTATCGTTAAAGCATAAGGTTCTAAGTTGATTGGGAAAATTTGACAGTTTCGGGTAGTTTGATGTGCTGGCGTTGTACAATAGGTACCTACACTTCTGCCTAGCTCTTCGGGAATTATGTTATATTCCCATTTCTATCCTTATTATCAGTTATGTTAAAATCACTGATAGTTGGAATAACTCAAGGCAGTGTAAGAACAGTAAGTTGTTCAGTTTTCTGAAAACAAAACTGGCTGATATCTTCTAGTGCAAGTTTCAAGAGCTTAGTGTCAGTCGTCGCGAGTCGCGAGTCCTTGCGAAAGAGTTATAACTGTGCTCCTCAAGACCGTCTGGTCAACAACTTCTATGTAAGTACTCCTTTTGGTGCTCTACGAAAATGTGGGTACTTCTAAAAATATTGGATTGTGAGGCTCTTTGTACACACACGTTTTTCTCTGCGTGAAAAAGTTCGGTTTATTCGTCGTGTATTGTCGTCAGTGCTGTAGAATGGAATAGAATATTCGTCGTTGTCAAAGCAAAAGCTGCTATGTGCCGTTTTGTGAGATTTCAAGATTTTGACCACAGCTTATAGGTCACTGCCTTATTTCTCATATAAATGAACTGCTATGTGCTTAATATGACCACTGGTTGTGGAACTATGGCCTCAGAATAAAATGTGCTATGTGCAGCTGCTAAAACTAAATAAATTACTATAATCTAAAAAATTAATAAATTACTAATATTTATTTGCTTTAAAACATGGTACATTAAGGTCTTATAAATAATGTTATGATCTTACATGTTTTGCCATGGACTGGCATACCTACAAATATTTAAACATCCTATTCAATGTAACAAAAACACATTTGGTAAAATTAAAACATTTTTAATGACATTTCATTGGTACGAAATCCTAATGGGTTTCGTATCTATTTGAACACATAAGAATAATAGGTATATAAAGTAATATAATTAAATCTCAGCATCTTTTACGGATTTTTGTATGGATCAGTCAGACGTATGGATCGCTATAGAAGTTTGTTGCCAGCACATCAAGCTACTACAATCTGTCAAATTTCTTTAATAGATTTTCAACTTTATCGCTTATGCATAGGGTTCAAAGTTGATTGGGAAAATTTGACAGTTTCGGGTAGCTTGATGTGCTGGCGTCTGTACAAAGGGCTTTACGTGCATTTTTTTTACACGACATTCCATTTTTCCGAAATAATTGAATGACAAATAGACAAGAACATTTTTCATCCCAATTTTTATTTGCGCAAAACTTTTTATTGATGTGTTAATAAAAACGCTTTACTAAAAAGCGCAGTGGTGCTTAATTTCGTTTCAATTATTCCGTTTTATGTAAACACCGCAATAAAACACAGCCGTAAAATGAAATATGGGGTTTTTACCATCTATCAACGTTATATACCTAAATGTATACAGGTGCTAAGATACTTTAATTTACATTCCTCTTTTAACGGGTGCAAGTTAAGACAGCTCAAGGAAATAAAGAGGTTACTCGAGCGAGTTATCTCACTGAAAACATGTTAAAATGCTGATTATTTTATAAAAGAACTGATTTATTCCACTTTATCCCACACACAGACCGCATTTTGAGGTCGACGTCTTCGCACAAACTTTTCGCGGTTAAAATTAAATTATTTATGTGCGCTGGCAAAACGAATAATATATATTTTTTGTCTCTGGAATTTAATAATTTTCATTTTAACGTGTTTTATGAGTCGCTCTTATTGAATTTTGTTGCTGCGTTACTCTTGATTAAGCGCTACGCTTTCCCCGCAACTCGGGCTTGTGAAATTTTAAATATTCGGTGTGGGAGCATTTTGGAGCGGAATTTTCTTATTTTATTCATTCGTACAGGTGTGTTTGTTGAGATGTTATGAAACGCTGCACTCTGTACGCATATTTTCGTCGTCGACGGTATTATTTTTCCTGCTGGAATATGCGAATTTTTTTACTTGAAGCTCTTTGCTTTTTTGATGAATGCGCCGTTTATCTACGGTTGTTTATGCATTGTAAGGAAGCATGAATATTGTTGAAACTACCTGTATTGTAGTGTATTCCAAAATCCATAGTTGTCGATTTTGTATTTCAAAATCCATAGTTGTCGATTTTAAAATACACAATAATGGGGGTAGTTTCAACTTTCCTTTAACAAATGCTCGTAAACGGTACCTAGTATTTTCAATATTTTTAGGCTAAAACCTTTTCACAGAAAGCATAGATAGGTTTAAATTAATAATATTAGAAATGTGCAAACACCCACAGTACCGCAAGCCGCGTACTTGCAAATTACCTTTTAAAACAACTTCATAATTGATCCAAAAGCGTAACTCCAACTTCCACATCAAACTTGATATTATTCTCTCGTAATTCCATAACGAGTTTCATTAATACGGTAATGGATTACTTGAGTTTCCACAAAGGATTAAATGTGACGTCACGTTCGATCGAGATGTTAATTTCCGTAACTTTTGTTGCTTGAGCGTGTACCCTTTGTTTTTCAATATCCGGCCCTGTCTTTAACGTATAACTATGCAAATATGCTCGGTTTTGTTTTAAGTTATTTTTGTAACATGCGCTGAGATAATGAACTTGTTTTAACGCTCTATTTCTTGGGAAACCGCGCAATATACGGCCTTTGATAGCATAGCCTATTCGATCCTTGTCTATGTTCCACAGCGCATGTTTATAGGCGGATATTTACAGCCGTGAAAATTTTATACAATGTATTTTGAACTTTGAATCCTACTATCCATACTAATATTATAAATTCGAAAGTAACTCTGTCTGTCTGTATGTTACCTTTTCACGCCTAAACCACTGAATGGTTTGTTAGTCAATCACGCGTAAACCGTTGAACAGTTTTAGATGAAAATTGGCACATAGATCCATTTTTTCATTTTAATTTTTTTTTTCATTCATTTTTTCCATTTCCTGGATTAATACATAGGATACTTTTATCCCGATATTCCCACGGGATCGAAACTTACGCGGGTGAAACCGCGGGGCGCTGCCAGTTCTTAATAGGTATTAGATTCCCATACTGTTCGGTTTTTTGCCGAAAAGAGCTGCTATGTAGAATTTTAGACCTTACGATACAAATAACAAGAGCAGTCAACATTTTAAGCTTCATACGACACAGGCGGGGTACAGGAGGGCAACGGGTGTAGTTGCCCCTCCACCCTAGGCTTCGACCAAACTGAGTCTAAAACTCCAAATTAGACATAAACGTAGTTTAATGACCTATATTTTTACTTTGTATACAGTATATTACTAAGATATAGGTTAGTAGTAGTCTACCTCGAAAAGGGGGACACATTCTTGAGTAACGGAAAATAGGTGCCGAAGGTTTCTTTCAAAAGGCTTGAGAAATCCCCCCTCTCTCAGAGAGAAATATTTGCCCCCTTGAGCGAAAACCTAGATCCGCGACTGATACGACACACGTAGCTCATGAAAATAATATAATACAAATAAAAGAGTGCTTTATTAAAACCTCATCAAATAAACAAACATAACGTTGAGGTAAGAATTAACACCTTTATTTCTAACCCGGGTCACATACAACCGCTTATTTTTGTTACCCGATTAACTTATCAGAGGTTTTGTACAAAGGAATCACCCTCACCTTACCTTCAGGGTGAGAAATCACCTTTCGCCTTTTTTCTTAAGCGAGTCGAGTTTAATTACATTTGTAAATTAAGCAATGGGACGGGGCGAACGTGCGCTGATTCCAGATAGGGTTTAATACAAGAAATGGAATCTTTTGTTCTTATAGCGCTCGGATAATTTGGTGCGAGACTGGCGTGATTATGGTGGAGTCATTAAAGAATTGAGGCGAGACTCAAATGCTATCGGTTTTGTGAGGGTTTTACAAATAGGAATTGTATTTTTGTGATGATGTCGAAATTTAAAAGAGGTATTCAAAGATTTTAAGCCCATCACAGACGTAGCTATAATATAATTGTATTAGTGCGCTGAGCTGCCTGTAGTATTATATTATAGCAAGCTACCACACACGGAGGCGATGATCCATACTAATACTATAAATTCGAAAGTAACTCTGTCTGTCTGTATGTTACCTTTTCATGCCTAAACCACTGAACGGATTTCGACAAAATTTGGCAGAGAGATAGATTGCATCCCGGGGAAGGACCTAGGATAGTTTTTTTATTTATACATATCTACATTCTACAAGCCGAGTGCCGTGTGACCTTCCATACAAACTTTCATCCATTATTTAATCCTTTTATGTGGGATGAATTTTCTAAAATCCTTCCTTAGGAGCACTAAAGAAGGATTTTAGAAAAACCTTTGTTATCTATGACCTATAAGGAACTCATGAAATATTTCATCTTTCTAGACCTGCCGGCTTAGGTAGTTCGTTGTCTGTCAGTGAATAAATTAATTTAAGATTTTTATTAGGTAGATATAGATAGATAGAGCAGTGGTGGCCGAGTGGTAACGGCCGCGACTTACGCATTGTAGGTCGTAGGTTCGAACCCAGACAGGCGCTTTACATTGTGTAAATTGTTTCATCACCACTGCTCTCAAAACAGCGAAGGAAAACATCGTGAGGAAACCGGCATGTTCTAGAACCAAACATTCGAAGACATGTGACATCTATCAACCCGCACTGGGCCCGCGTGGTGGATTACGGCCCACTCCCTTTCACCGAGAGGAGGCCTGTGTCCCAGCAGTGGAAACATTATAGGTATTAAGTAGGTAGATAAGACCTGTCATCATAATCCAAATTGAAATATGTATATTCTTATCAAAATCTTGAAGAAAATTCTTAAACCAATAACAACGCCCAAACCAAGTTATAAAATTCCAAAAATATCTTGAAACCGGGACGCCGTCGCTCTTCTCCCCAAGGTGTCGTTCTGTTGACAAATTCGTCGAAAGCTGCGAATTATTTTTGGGGTCGATCGATCAATCAGAAGAATTCTGCATGTACTCGTACCTACACTATGTAGTTTGTTGGCTGTTCCTGATATATATGTTTCAAAACATTGCGCTTGTATCCCCTTGGGGGTAAACAGAGATATACCTTACCTAATATACATATCTATTATGGATTTGTTCCTCGGAAACGTCAGGTGCGTAGGACTCTCAACCGGCGTGTGTGTTTGAAAGAAACGAAGCAAAAGGAGTACCTATGTAAGGATCGTAGCAGGTGGCGTCCTGTAGTTTCTATACCCCCGTGGGAAGAAGGCGTGAGTATGCATTTGTTGAACATTTTCGCCAGTTAGATATGTTGTGGTGGCATCTACATCGCCACATGCGAACTACGAATCACACTGACGTCACACAAAATCCTGCATCGCGCAAGCAAAGTTTACCGCGCAACTAGCATATACCTACAGGATATTTTATTAAGCAGTGCGCACATTTTCACAGGGTGTTCTACTCATGAATATGAACAATGTTCACTATGGGAGGAACTCTGAAATCAAGAAAAAAAAACTGCTGTTTCATACAAAAGTTCAACACCTACTCGACCAAAATGTATGAAACAGCAGATTTTTTTCGTGATTTCAGAGTTGATCCCATAATGAAAGTTGTTCATATTCATTAGTAAAATATCCTGTGAAAATTTGCGCAATGCAATAGAAAATATCCTGTATACTAGGCAGATTGATTTAGATTCATTCTTTTGTCCTAATTCTGTTCGCGAAAAACATACATTTGGACCATCACTACAAAAACTGTCGTGACAGTCAAAATGTTACACTTTTACGGTCTGCAGTTTGCTTAGTATACAGTTCGATAAGAAACTTCGTTCCAAAGTATTACTCAATCAGCAAGGTGATAGCCGTTGAAATTGACTTCCCCAGCCAATATTGTCTAATACTCTTATACCTCCAATTACATTTCCAGAAAACACAAACCGATGACAAGCTGGGCTCAAAATAAAAACAATAATATCTACAAACGTTTGACTCCAGTATTTTATTTTATTGGAAGTAATGCGAAGACGGATCACTGTCGATACGGATCGTGTCATTTTCGCAAAAGATATTGTTCTCTGTGTTTATGTTCGTGTTGTTTTGTGACGAATCGATGGCTGGCAGTTAGTAAAAGGGCGGAGGTTACTTGTGTGGTATTTTGTCAGTGTATAAGTCATCTTTGGGAAGATGAATTTGGATTATTTTGCCTGATATTTATAGCTAGCCCCTACTAGTTAAGCTGGTCAGCGGGATTGTCCGAAAGGGTTAACGCTGGCCCTGAACATAAAGGGCTAAGGAAGGAACACGGGTGGGTTTTAGTCAGTAAGAGTCTGACACTCCCTTCCGCTCCACCCAGAGCGGGAGGGGTCAGTTGATGTTTACCCACCGAAAAAAAAAGGTGTTAAGCTAGGCTTGCCGTCCATTACTTATTGAGACACCTTCGTATTAGGCTGCCTTTCCACCAGCGATAAGCGAGGATGCGTAGCGAGGGATGTGTGTGAAACCAACCAATAACATCGCTTAATTTTTATAGCTTGAACTAAGTAGCGTTGGTATTGGTTATAGGTTATAGTTTTAAGCCGGCCCGGCTGTCATTCGTAGATTTTTGACAGTCGTTAAGGGTAGTCAGAAGCCCAAAAGTCTGACTACCGGTCTTACCAAGGGGTATCGTGTTACCCAGTAACTGGGGTGTGGAGGTAAAACACTGACCTGTATTATACAAGTGTTTAATAGAGGTCAGTGGGGTAAAAGGACGGAGGTTAGTTGTGTGGTATTTTGTCCGTCTCTAAGCTATCTTTGGGAAGATGATTTGGCATTATTCTGCCTGATATTAATAGCTAGTAGATCATCGGTTTGTTTACTGACGGTTCCCCCTACTACCATTAACTTTATGAATGAAAATGCGTCAACATCCACCTACCCTCTCCCAAGTATGTTGGGGTCGGCTTTCAGTCTAATCGTGTTAAAATATTGATAGTCTGTGGTAAACATCGCGCATTTTGGATATTGTCTTTTGCCTGCTACTCTGTGAACACGTGAACACAGACTACAATATAATGCATTCAGTGAATGTCACTGAATAATTTGTTACATTGTTATAAACTATTTTAATAAGAAGCAATCTCCCTGTTGCATTGCATTAGTGTAATAGCAGTGCAGCTGAATGCCAGGGGGCCTAAAAAGGCCACTTTGGCAGAATCATAAAACGATAACATTATGAATCATAATATGGTGAATACAGGCCGTGTTTTTCTTTTTTTCGCTGCGCTACGTAGGTATAATCAAAGAGATTGGGATTGGATTGATTGGTATTTTAGCACAGACAAAAAAAAAATAACTGAAAAATCTTTCACCAATGGGATTTGATACGATTGACTTAACACTTAACTGCCCATTATGATTCATATTGTTATCCTTTTATGATTCTGTCAAAATGGCCTTTTAAGGTCCCCAGTATTCTACATGGAGTGACTGCCTATCTGACCTCCACAACCCAGTACATAACTGGGTAATACGATACCCCTTGGTAAGACTGGCCCTACAATACAGGCTACTATAAATAAAACTAGTTATCAAACTACAAAAAAAGTTGTAAAGGTAATCCGAGGTGGCCAGCTTGTAGTCCCTAAGTTTCAGCTACTCCGATCACCCGTCAACTGCAGCTCACCATCATCTGCCTAGCCTTTTCCCAACTATGTTGGGGTCGGCTTCCAGTCTAACCGGATGCAGCTGAATACCAGTGTTTTACATGGAGCGACTGCCTATCTGACCTCCACAACCCAGTTACTCGGTAATACGATACCCCTTGGTAAGACTGGTTGTCAGACTTTCGGGCTTCTGACTATCCGTAACGACCCGTCACCAGCAGCTGCAGGAGCTTAACATTGAAGTTAAAAGAAGCCTGCCCATACTCTAGCTTGTTTCCTTTAATTATAACAATAAGAGTTCTTAATGAAGAGCTCTCAATTAGTGTCGATGGCGGCCGACAAACATGTCGGACACCCTGTTCACTGTTCAATTCTAGTTACGAGCGACCCGCGCGTTAACTCTTGTAACTGAGATCTTATCATGTGGCCTCTAAGTTAGCGGGTGATACGGTTTTATTTATTCAATATAAAATTGATGAACGGAAGTAATGATTAATATGAAATTGCAATAAATTGCAATTGCAATTGAAAGAGGTTATCTGACTAACGTTTTCTAAGACTCTATGCCGCGTACTGTAAGTTAGTGACTATTTTCATAAATCATTACTTCCGACGCGCAAACAGTAACCATGGATTCAGTAGATAGGTACAGACGCCAGCACATCAAGCTACTACAACCTGTCAAATGCCTTTATTAGATTTTCAACTTTATCCTTAAAGCATAAGATTCAATGTTTTTTGAGAAAATTTGACAGTTTCGGTAGCTTGATGTGCTGGCGACTGTACATGATTTGAGTCAACTTATAAAAAAAAAAGGTTTTCCAAACATTTTGACCGCGAGTTATTGCACATTTCTATGTTTTTTTCATAACCGACGAAGAATTTCTACGCTAGAGGGTCTCGACCAGGGGTGGCCAACTTGTTTAGACCCAAGATCTACTGTTCACTGACAGCAGCATAAGCATGAAGTTTAGTAAGAAACCGATGGATGTTGTCGAATGACATTTAATTTGATAAAGGAGCTGTTCGTTTTCTATTAATAAAATAAAATTTTATTTGAGAACATCCATCGGCTTCTTACTAAACTTCAACTATATCCGACGATCCTGCATACTCATTTCTTTTGTTGACTGTACGTAGTTGATTTGGTAACTTTGCTCACAACACAACACACGCGCTTCGTGGTCTCCTGTTTAATTTCAAGTGTCTTGTTCTTAACAATACCTAAAAATGTCCACTAAAATCGCTCCTGAGCTTTGCTTACAAATGCGTTACTAAGCCAATATAAAAATTTGGTTTTCGCTCATTTACCAAATAAAGGAGTTACCGAATTAACTTGCAGTGTAAGCAAGCTGAAGGGAATCTGGGCTGGCCATGTTTATCGAAGGACCGAAGGCCGGTGGAGCAGATGAGTCCTAGAGTGGAGACCGCGTAACGGCAATAGTGTGGGACGCCCTCTAGCTAGATGGACCGAAGACTTTAAGAACGTGCTTGGGACAGACTGGATGCAAAAGGTGGAGAACAGGGTGTTGTGGCGAAGCCTGGGAGAGGCTTATGTACCTATGTCCAGCAGTGGACTGTGATTAGCTGAGTTGATAACCAAATACACTACCTTGTCTCAAATTACTTATGTTTATTTAAAATGTTTACATCATTTCAAAAGCTAACATTCTTAAAATATATACAAGTATATAAAAAAAACAGGGGAAATAATCAAAGGGCATCAAAAAATTCGTCCGCATCGCTGTCAACAGGAAATGTGCCCAAAAGGCTTGCAGCATTGCCACGTTGTATGGCAATGCTGACCAAAAAATAGGCCAGCCCTCTGGTCACGTGAAGAGTCGACATTGTCTACAGCAATTAACATCAATACTTCAGCACTTCTCGTGGCCCCACACGGCTAGGGTTCAAGTCATCTGAACGGAGATAATGTGTCGGATCACTGCTTGATTAATTTCGTCCCAACAGACACCCGACGTGCTATGTAAACGTTGTGACACACTAATTAATCTGCCCTCCGTTTTATACGTAATTATGTATAAAGAATTTTTGGAATAATGGGTGGAAGGAAAATGTTTGAGTTGATGGTGGCAGAATGTTGATGATGCTTGGAGAGTACCTATGGTTGAATATTTTCCTTTGTATGATTTCGTGTAATGTATTTTAATATGTACAGTAAACGATCAAAAGTGCTTAAGCTCTTGCTGTGAAGACGCCGTACAGGCCGTACCTACATCTGCTGTGAGTATAAATCAACACAGAACGTACACCTCAGATTTCGAATACAGCTTTCGAACACTGTACATTTGTAATGTTCATTTCTTACTATTGTTATAGAATCAAGTTCTGCTTACTGACCAGACTGCAGCGCTGCTGGGGAGTTTGTTGCGTCATTTCTTCTTTCCAGCTAAATAACTAGGAAGTGGTGAAGGGTGAGCGTTTAGGTGCGGACTGTATTAAGTGATTTTGACGTTCAAAAAGTGTTGATTCCCAGCCTAGTTAAAAAATCTCTCATGAATTAGACCACTTTGCCCGACCTGGAACACGAAGCCAGGACTATGCTCAGCGCGCTTGCGACCAACAGACCAACGAGACATTATCTGTGTGAATAAAATATTTGTGTAAGATTTGCCTATGACGAAGTCAAAGCACTGTTTGATTATTGGATTAAATCGTGTTCGTCTGACCAGATTATTCCTATTCCAAGTTAAATTCCGTTCCAATATCCACAAGATCTGGACACTATCTTAGCTTCAAAGCTCACTAGTACTTATCATGAAACTTTATGAAGATTACCCACCCTCTAAGCCTAGTTCTGCAATATCCATAAAACGGTTTCTGTGAAAGTAAACTGATCAATGTAGACCGCACTAAACAAAGCAGGTATCCTCCGGGGGGCTGTTTGTATGAGGGATAGGTTGCCAGGATTCTGTGTGCCAAGGTTTGATGGGGTCACGGAGCGGGAAGACGTAGAGGAGGTAAATTCATAGTGAGAATAAGTACAAACTCAAGCATTTATTTTAATTAAACTTTTGAATCGTCAAAGGAGTCATCAAGCTACTACAATCTGTCAAATTTCTTTAGTAGATTTTCAACTTTATCGCTAAAGCATAAGGTTCCAAGTTGATTGGGAAAATTTGACAGTTTCGGGTAGCTTGGTGTGCTGGCGTCTGTACGAGCGTTTTTCTATTTTCATGCAAATTAGTGGAACGCAGGTAACCTTCTTAAATGTGTTAAGTACCTACTACAGGTAGGTACCCTAGATGGTGAAAAACGTAATATAATATTTTGGTGCGCGAAGCTAAAAAGGATACGCGGTCATACGCACAACGACTACGGCGTAGCAGGCACGATGCTACGCAACAGTGACTGCTACGCTGTGGTAGCATAATAATTATGAGCTACGCTTGCTCACGTCTTGTGATTTTGATTTCTAGAAGATTTCTTCAAATACTTATTAGAAAGCTATATTATACATCAATTGTATTTTTCTATTTACCTATTTGATTTCTATGTCAAAATTGCTTTCTAACAAAAACTCTTTTTCTTCTATCATTTCTTACCACCTCCAAAATCATTCTAGTTCCTTGTAGAAAGGCTGTATATTTTTAGTTTGATCCATCGCATCTCCCGTAGGCTCAATCTGTTGAGCGGACGAGGGTCGGCATCGCAAGCTTTAACATAACAAATTGGCGAACTGATCCGACGGCCCATGTTCCACCCCTATGCTGATTTTTCAGCACTCTGACTTTGTGTTTATTTATTGGTATTAATATGTTTCAGTAGATTATTGGTTGTTGTTTTATTTTTCAACCAAAATTGGGACCCATTCTCTAAAAGTGTTTTTGTGAAAAGTCTTTCAGTAAATGCCCATTCATTATATAATTCTGGAATGACGAATTTTACAGCGTGGCAAGTAGTAGGTAAGTAAAGGCTTTCCGTCTATCTATTGATACTTAATTATTTGACACATTTTGTTTATTTACTTGTATACTCCAACAACTTCTGTATAATATACTAGCTGCCCTGGGATGCAATCTATCTCTCTGCCAAATTTTATCGAAATCCATTTAGTGATTTAGGCGTGAAAAGGTAGCATAAAGACAGACAGACAGTTACTTTCGAATTTATAATATTAGTATGGATTTTAAGTACTATAGGTACTATAGGCCTCGGACTTACACAGTCCCCAATTACAAGTCAAACAGCAATCTCTGAAATAGGTGATAACACATAATAATAGTAAAACTAAAGGCGCTTGCGGCAAAATACTTATTAAACTCAAAAATAATAATAATTGAAACACAAATGAGATCATAATGGAAAGTAAGTTTCCAATATTACAAATTATCAGATTGTGTTTTTCGGGAATTATATTGAAACCATTTTGTTGTAAAGAAGCATGTTTTAAACGAAACAGCGACGGGTTGCAACGGAATTCACAAGCGATTCAACGCTCAAGTGGAAATAAATTGAAAAAATTTAAGCGCGCGCGAATTCACTAATGAAAGTTTTAAATGACCGACGAAAAACAAAAAAGTGACCTCGTTATTACGATTACAATTTTTTGTTTGCAGTTGAAAAAATATGTTGTGCACCATTCAAGTTGCTAGAACTGTTCGGGTAGAGCGCAGCGTCGAGTTTGTGGTGTTTTGTGGGCGAGGGAGCGGGCGGCGCTTGCAAGAACTTTTTTAAAGTTTTTTACAAATCCGGCCAAAACAATAGCCCGCGAATTTCATAAAAGGGTCCCAAAGCGTCAACAACGTCCCGCACAATGGAGCGCGATTTGAACAATTAATCTTCGAGACGAATCGAACTTTACCAAGTTGCTCGTGATTATTAAAACGCTGTGGTTCGTTTTTAGAAAATGTTTTCGGGGTTTTCTTGTACAAGGACGATGAGGGTAGAAATTCGTATTAAAATCATCATATAATATCATAATATATAATCAATCATCTTCGATGAGGAAGTGGAAGTTTTGGATCAGAGAAGTTAAGAATAAAGTTAATACATTGTTAATGAGAAGGGGCTCGAAAGTAACTTGTTTTTATTATCGGCTCGCCATTATTTGGTCAAAATATTTGAGTCTGTAATCATACACACAAAATAAATTTATTGATGAAATGTGTGCAGCGCATCGCAGCAATACTTGAACACTACACGAGATTTTTCAACAAAAACAACCATAAAAAAAATAAAACTAAACCTACATGTGAACTTATGAAACGTCAGAAGCTAGGCGGTTTCATTGATCGTTACCTATGGAGAAGAGCCGGCAAGAAATCCATGGCTTTGACAATGTTTTCAAATTATAGTGAAGGCTCCTTCAAACAGACGCGACACGCGATAAAATCGCGCGCGACACCAAGCACCTCAAGTCGCGCAACGAGCCGTGCCGCGCGCGATTTTATTGCGTGTCGCGCCTGTTTGAAGGAGCCTTTAATAGGTATTTTGTATGGGAGGGCAGTGTAGGCCTGTCAACAAATACCAGGTACAGTCAACAAAAGAGATAAGTATGCAGGATCGTCGGGTAGATATAGTTGAACTTTAGTAAGAAACCGATGGATCTTGTCGACTGAAATTTAATTTGATAAATGAGGTGTTTGTTTTCTATTAATAAAATACATTTTTTTTCGAGAACATCCATCGGTTTCTTACTAAACTTCAACTGTATCCGACGATCCTGCATACTTTTCTGTTTTGTTGACTGTACATAGTAAAAGAGGAAACGGCCAGAAAATTGAAACATCTATTAGTCTACAAGACCTGCCAAAAAAACTACATACAAAAAACAAAATCACCGCAGCAGTGCAAAACAAAAAATCCTGCTCTAAAACAGATTAAACATTCCTGGACCCTTATATGTCCCACTAGGACGGCCCATGTCCAGCAGTGCAATATTTGCGCCGTACGAAAGTGGGATCAGGACGGACTCAACTTGAATACGAAATAATGTAAATGCGAAATTGAAATTATATGGAAATGTATAGCGGAGGACTGGAGGTCGGTTGTAAGGAACGAGGTTGGTTTTCATTAATACGTTTTGACTACTGTGAGATATTTAGTTGTAGTTGTAAAAGTGTAGTATTTATATAATTAGGTATGTAAGTTAGACGATGACGATGATATATGCACATACGCACATAAACCTTCCGGAATAAAATCTATAATTTAGATAAGATTAAGATAATGCTTTTGTAATGATCAAGAACAATACATAATAGTTTAAATTATACTGTGGGAGACTGGTGCCTAAGCTAGGCGTAAGGCTTGTATTTCGGTCAGCGGGATTGTCCGAAAGGGTTACCGCTGGCCCGGAACATAAAGGGCTAAGGAAGGAACACGGGTGGGTTTTAGTAAGTAAGAGTCTGACACTCCCTTCCGCTCCACCCAGAGCGGGAGGGGTCATTTGATGATTTCCCATCCGCAAAAAAAAAAAAGGGTTGTATTTCAGGACACCAAGTCTCCACCCCTACAGAAGCAGTTACATTCAAATCGGATTATGTACTCGCACGCAAATGCGGTAAGTTATAAAAGCAAAGAGAAAAAAAATATATACAGAATACACCATTGATTAATACTTATTCTAGGTTTAATATTTATGTGTGTGTGTTACCGTGTGTGCGCGCTTGTGTGGGGGTGTGTGTGCGCTTGTGTGAGGGTGTGTGTGTGTGGTGTGTAAGCTAGGTGTGGATGAGAGGTGTGTTCGTGGTTTTTACCACGAACACACCTCTCATCCACATCAAAATCCAGCAGAACAATGCGGTCTCGACCATAATTTATAATATTTATGGATACTCTACTTCACACCGAGATTGAGTTGTGGTGTCGGTCTTGTTGATAAATTCGAAACAATACGAATACAATTATCGATAAACCTCAAACAGCTTTTGCGTTTTGATCTACTTAAATTCATAACTTTTTGATTTTCGTTGTGTGCTTGTAGATATTCCTATCAAAATATCTCTTCTATGCAAAACAGAGCATATCAAAACCTCTCCATTGAAGCGGATTGAAACTGAGACTCGATCGCTCAATAGGATTACGATGTTCATTCCGATCATATAAGTGACGTGATAATACTAAATTATTTATCCCATTGGTCGATTTTTGTTGAACAGACAAAAGATAGTTTTAGCCAGACAAAAGAGCATCGAATATACATAGTATAATCAGTCTAAAATGTTCCCACTGCTGGGACACAGGCGTCCTCTCGGTGAAAGGGAGTGTGCCGTAATCTACCACGCGGGCCCAGTGCGGGTTGGTAGATATCACATGTCTTCGATTTTTTTGGTTCTGGGTCATGCCCGTTACCTCACGATGTTTTCCTTCATCGTTTTGAGAGCAGTGGTGATGAAATAATTTACACAAAGTAAAGCGCCTGTCTGCGTTCGAACCTACGACCTACAACTCGTAGGTAAGTCACGGCAGTTACCGCTGGGCCACCACTGCTCTCAATATGCTCGAATATGCATGATGTAATTAATTAATTGTTTTTATACTTTACACAAACAAAATAAGAGAACCATTTGCTGCAGCAACTCTTGACGTACAGTCAGCCACTAAAATCTCTGGCGTTATTAATGTCTTAATTGTAACTAATGTATCGCCGTGATTACAAAGTCGCTTGTATAATTAATTTGTCTGAGTGTACCTGTCGTGTGACTTATGATTAATTGTAGGTTGTGTTTTATTGTAAGTAATTGTAATAATAGTTATTTTTGTCGTCCTCTATCTCTCTTAGGTTTGAGGAGTTTTTGCAATTATGCGGAGTATAATCAATCCGAAATAAAAGAATTTGGTCGACAAGTTTCACTTGCGTAATTCGAACGCCATTTTGCTTTATAATAACCTTACCATATCGTAAACTATGGCGTATTTTAAGATAATTACGAAATTGTAATAAACATCCGTTTTCCTACCCGTTTCCCAAAACAATCAGCCCATACATACGTCCATGGTCACGACGAACCGGGTTCCTGCGGTTGTACGAAGTATAAAGTTTGGAGGATCCCCCGGAGGTCGGAGCGAGGATAACTAAAGACATATCGACTCTTATTTAGTTTTTATTGGACGGGTTTTCTGAACGTAAACTTAGTTTGGGATAACATAAGGCTCTTGATCCGATCTTCTTGTTTGTATTTTTAGTTTCTGCTGTTCTGTGTTTATTTTTGATGCGGGGATGAGCTTTGTTGCGAAACCATCTATGTTCTATGTTATTGGTTTGGTTTCCGCACTTAGTCCTTTAATGGACCATTGTGCGTGGGCCATGGCGGCCGTCGGTGGTTAGTTAGTTACGGAACCATACTTCAATACGAATATTGTAAATGCGACCTAACTTTGTTTGTCTGTTCCTCTTCATGTCTTAACGGCTGATCGGAATTGGATGAAATTTAGCTGACAGACAGACCAAGATCTGAGTTATGACATAGGATACTTTTTTATCCCGGTTGTATGTTTCCGTGGGATAATTTTTGACCTCTACGTGAGCGAAGCTGCAAAAACTGGTAAAAGCTAGTATTATATTACTTATTTATTCCTATATATAGTTTATTGTACACCACAAAAATACATAACAAAAAATAGATCGAACAGTACAAAAACTAACGAACTTATGGTAGGTACGTCAACATAACATAAACAGTTCCGCACTCTCCACTGCTGGGACCTAGGCACAAAATACAGGGAGTACAGAAGGCAATCTACATACAAAGTGCGCTCGAGCAACGCACACATAGACACCGCTCACAGACACGTTATCTCGGACTGGTTGGATCTAGTGCGAGCGCGAGTGCCATCCGCTTGAGACACGCGTCTGTGAAGTGCAAAAATGGAGCAACAAAAAATGGCTATCTAAGCTCGATTTATACAATATTTTTAGTTTGTGTACAGTATTAAAATAATAATAAGAATATGTACAAGTATATAAAAAAAGGAAAGGAAAGAATCAAAGGGCATCAAAAAATTCATCCACATCGCTGTTTGTGTAGATATTGTGTTGTTTTTAGTGACATTTGATAGGTTTAGGTCTAAAACGAATAGGGCAAAATAAAATGTGTAAATAGGGTAAGCCGTTAATAAAATCCGTTAAAATATTAGGGATTTTCGATAGTGAAAATTGACAAATGTAAAATTTTATAAGTTTTTGTTCTTTAAAATTTTTGTATTGCTGCCACTACCACGATAGTTTTTTGTCTATAAGCCAAAGTTGACAACCCTGGCGCGACCGCCGAGCGTAGGTATGAAAAAAGGGAAGTAGGTACATACATTGTGATTGCCTTCTGTACTCTCTGTATTTTGTGACTCAGGCGACTACACAAGATCACAAAACTGAAATACTTGCTTTTTAGTCGAAAGAAACAAGCTATGTCAGTTCAAAATACTACAACCACTGGAAATCTTCGGCGTGAAATAAACCTCTTTTCTATTAGACAGTCAATTGATTAGCACAGTGTTTCCACACAATAAAATTACCCAGTGACCGAAAATAATATGAAACCGAGTTGCCAGTGTTGCCAATCATCAATTAACTTGAACAACATAATCAGTGATTCCAATTACAAATAAAGTAACAGAATCAAGCAGCTTTTCAATTTTAAATGAGCTGTTATTTCACGGTTCCGTATCAATTGATAATGACGTAATAATTAATTATTTTAGTTGACAGCGCTGTCCGTTTTGTTATTAAATGAGATATTTGAATACAGTGTGGGTTGTTACTGAGAGAGAGTTACTGTCACAGCTATTGCGATAAGGCATCCAATGCGACCGAGCAATGGCGGCCCAGTGGTATCGGCCCGACGAGTTTTAGGTCGTGAGTTCGAACCCAGGCAAGCACTTTACTTTGTATATTTAATTTCATCACCACTGCTGTCAAAACGGTGAAGGAAACCATCGTGAGGAAGCCAGCATGTCCTAGACCCAAAAATTCGAAGACATGTGACATCCACCAACTCGCACTGGGCCCGCGTGGTGGGCTATGTATGCCCCACCCCCTCTCACATAGAGGAGGCCTACAGGCCTCCTCCTCCACTGCTGGGATACATCCCAGCAGTGGGAACAATTTAAACTGATTATGCTATGCTAATTTCTCCATTTATATCTGTTATTTGTATGATGTATATATTGTACATAATAAAGAGAATTAGGTATGTCATATTCTATTCTAAAACCCACTTTGCAATAGGGAAGTAGACGTTGATTGTAAAATTGTTATCTCATGAAGCGACGCGCGGTTTACTTGTGGTTATCAAGTGTACAAACACACTGTGAATGTGTGTGTAAGCGCAGGAGCTCTCAGACAATGGCGTCCGAGACATTTGGCGAAGTCGGAACTGTGTGTGTGTTATGTGCAATTTTTTTTTTACTATCCTCTGTCACACTCCTGGGCGAAGGCCTCACTATTATTTATTACATATTCTCGATATTTCTTCTTACGATTGAATTAATATCAAAATCGCTGTCAGCTGCTCTGCGCCTCGCTTCACCAGAATATAATTGAATGGGGTATTACTTTACCTAAAATCGGGTTTCATTAATTAGCCAACTATCCTTTGTCTCATCGGGTTTAACAATACGCATTGACGGCTGAATTAATTAATTGTTATTAAGTAAGACGCCCCGTTTATCATGATTTTCATAAAACTCTATATTACACAATAGGGTTGTTGCTATAGAAATGTTGTCTTTTGTCTGGATGTTTTGTCTGTTTGTAAATATTAAACGGTCTTATGTTTAACTTATCTGATTTTGAAGGTTGTATAAATTGAATCAATCGAATCGATAGAGAGATGTTATTCATCTATATCAATAATAACGCTGAAGAGTTTTTTTTTTAAATTTATTTATTCAGTAGTAAGTAGTACATTTTATAGATTTAAGTTGGTGCCAACATAAACTCGTTAGATTTTTACCGTGCACCAAAATCATCGACTGCATAGTACTTAAACAAAAAGAAAGAAAGTAACAACAGAAAAAATAAAATTAAAACGGGTATAAGTGAAATATTAGCTAAAACTAACCAGTGCACATCAGTGACCAATTCGGCTGTCCATCCATAAAACAAATAGTGGTGGAGGTTTTTAGTAATAGTTTGAGCGCGCTAATCTCTGGATTTGGTTTTTTTATTTAATAGCCAAGTTCTTAAGGAGGGCTATAGGTTATTTAACATCGCGCTATGACCCTCAGGAGCCGAGAAAAAAGAAGTCAGAAAGAACGCTAAGCGTTAACGAAGTGATATCGCGGTCAGGTGCGACGTGACGGGGTGGGTCGGGGAAACAACAGATGTCACGCGGACGAAGTCGCGGGCAGAAGCTAGTAATATTATGTTTCTCAACTGCGAAGGTCTGCCTTGTGACACTATACAGGATTATAGGAAAAACACCAACAACTTCTTAAGAGGTCATTGTACTCATCATTATGAACAACTTTTACTATGGGACCAAAAATGAAATCGCGAAAAGAGTGGGAGGCAGTCACCTCCTTCTGCGAAGCAGTCATGCTTGCGAAGGAGGTGGCGGGATGGTTCTGGGACAGAGCCTCACGTCCCAGCCGCCGCGGGAGACTCTCCGGGCGTCGGGAGCCGCGTGACGACTCCCGGCCACCGTAGGCGCGGGCCTGCGGGCGGAGAGTAATGGGCAGCTCACCGTCCGATCAGGACCAGGCCGGTGCCGGACGACGCGTACGTGTTCCACGCGCGCCTCAAAGAGAGGGCCGGCCCGGGCATTCCGGCTTGGCCTAACTAATGAATAAAAATAACAAAATAACCTTACTTAACTAAAACTACACAACAGGACAATGACAATGTTTACAGGCCAATGAGATATTTTGTACTACTTTACTACCGAACCAATGGTTTTACATGCTCGACCTAATACTCAAACACTGATATCGCATGTTGTGGTTGTCATTACACAAACACACATCCGAACCGGAACAAACATCTGCGCTGTGATTTTGGAACATAATTAGGTGAAGTTGGCATACCATCAGGGGCCGTATTCACTATAACACAATGAACGAAACCGCACGATATAAACGCGAGGTTGGCGTGATGAAGTAAGGAGTCATTGAGAGGACCCAGGATCTGGGGGCCTAAAAGGGCCACTTTGGAGAATCATAAAAGGATAACATTATGAATCATAACATGGCGAAGACAGTCCGTGTTATTCTTTTTTTCGCTACACTACGTAGGTATAATCAAAGAGATTGGGATTGAATTTGGTTTGGAGTGATTGGTGTTTTGGCACAGATAAAAAAAAAACTGAAAAGGCTTCACCAATGGGATTTGATATGATTAACTTATCAGTTAACTGTCCATTATGTTATCCTTTTATGAATCTGCCAAAGTGGCCTTTTTAGGCGTCCTGATCCTTATTGTCTGTTTGAAAGCTATTAATTGTGATCTAAAGGTTTCGACTTTCGATCCTGAAACCCCGGGCCCGAAGTAATATTATTGAGCTTTCCCTTTAACCGGTTGAGTACCGTAATTAAAGAAATAATTAAAAAGTCATTGTGTCTCGCGTGGATCCACGTTCGCATACGAAGGGTTAAGAGCTCTCAGTAACTTCCGGAGATCTGGTTTTGCGTCCTTTGAGCGGCAATATACTCATCTCTTTTCACGACATTATAACTGGTGAAATAGGGAATTTAATGCACAGGTGTACAGTCACGAGCATAAGTATGTATACACTTGGCTTTATTCAAAGGCGATTTTCTGCTTTAATTTTGAATGAAATTTTATGTTATTACGAACATAGTATTTTCGAACCCATAGGTTTATGTAAAGTGTCGTATTTCAACGTTGCATTCGTTATTTCACGAAAAAATCGCAATTGAAAGTTGCCAAGTGTTGACATATTAGTGCTCGTGACTGTACATGACTTAGTACAGGTCTGCCACCTCTCTTTTCCGGAATACGGGCCAGATACACAATACCTTTACGTATTATCATAGATTTTGCTCGCGGTTTCGTCCGCATGGAGGTTGGAAAGTATGCCACGGTAGTCGTTACTACTACCGCAATAAAAGGTATCCTATGTCCTAAACCAGTTCATGGTCTACCCATATCCATGTGCCATATTTCATCCAATCCGTTCAGCCGTTTTAGCATGAAAGCGTATAAAAAAAAACTATTTAACGTTTATATATTAGTACCTAATCCTAAGTAAATATTAGCATAATACTAATATATCGTTTGCCCTCTGCACAAGCTGCTAGCTAGACACATGTAAGTGCAGTTAGTTTATGTAATTAGTTACGTACCTACCGATATTGGCATACCTACCGCCATTTTCAGCGCTGGGGTCCCTATTAAACTTAAAATATCCAAACATTTGGCCCTACGTTAGCTTCCAGATGTTACTTTGTGGTGTAAGTTACAAGAGGTATCGGGCTGATTTTAAAACAAAAAAGTTAATGCTGTAGGGCGAATACCACCAAACTTATATACCTAGAACAAGTCTTATCCTTAGAATATTTTTCAAATTTTTTACAGTTTTTCCTCCCTAGAACTGTCAGACATAAATTTTATTCAACGGATAAAATATATCTGACTTTGGTAAAATCAGATATTGTGGAGGTCAGATAGGCAGTCGCTCCATGGAAAATACTGGTATTCAGCTGCATCCGGTTAGACTGGAAGCCGACCCCAACATAGTTGGGAAAAGGCTAGGCAGATGGTATTCCATTGGCAATAAACTTGCACCGTGTAAATGGAGCTTTAAGCCTGTCAGTGAATGTATGGATTTAGGATTTTTTGTTCATAATTCAACCGAAAGACGTCCACTGCTGGACATAGGCCTCCCCCAAGCACCTCCACTTCGACCAGTTCTGTGCTTCTCGCATCCAACGGGTTCCTGCGGCCTTCACAAGGTCGTCGGACCACCTGGTGTGCCTTCCAACGCTACGTCTTCCGGTACGCGGTCGCCACTCCAGAACCTTTCAGCCCCATCGGCCCCATCGGCCATCTGTTCTGTGAGCAATGTGCCCTAGCCACTGCCACTTAAGATTTTGATTTTTTGTTAGTAGAATATATTTGAAGATATAAGTATTGTACCACACAACAATGTCCGTAGACAAGTTGCGGACTAACTACGGCAGCTGCACTTGTGTCGATATATTTGGATTTTACATCGATACAATAATATATGAAGGAAGTATTGTAATTATTATAACAGCTTAACTGAAAATGGCTGAAATTCAGCAGAAGGCCAACGTTCAAATCATCTCAGTGAAAATCAATGTCAAAATTTGTATTAATGTTCTAATTAATATTCTAAAGGATCGGCAGTAGGCTCCGTAGGTACGTATCATTATTGATAGGCTAGGAAACTACATGATACATCACGCATGATAGGTATACATTTTCTTTATTTTTATTTTTTTTATCTTTTATAGAATATTGTTTATCTTTTAACTTCTTTTTCTTTGAGTTAGCCCTGATACAGTTAAAGTTTGCTAACAGCTTGTTTTATGTTATTTAATATAGTAATTTGTGGAAAATGTTGTGGGTAGTATATTTGTTAAGTTTAATTTTAAGACAACACTGTTTATGCTTAATATACTACTGTTTGTTTTCCCAAATGTAATAAATAAATAAAATAAATGTTGGTAATTTTTTTTTGACATTGAGATTAAGTTAAGAATAATCACGCTAATATTAGGTATAAAGGCGAAAGTTTGTGGGTGTGTGGGGGTGTGTTTATATGTTTGTTACTTCTTCACGCTCAAACGGCTGGAACAATTTTGATAAAATTTTGTATGGAAGGAGGTAGCTGACAACCTGGATTAACATATAGGCTACTTTTTATCCCGATATTACCACGGGTTCGACACTTATGCGGGTGAAACTGCGGGGCGCAGCTAGTTTATTATAAAGGCGAAAGTTTGTGAGTGTGTTTGTATGTCTGTTACTTCTTAACGAAAAACCTACTGAACAGATTTGGATGGGCACACAGATAGTTTATAACCAGGATTAAATGGGATACTTTTTATCCCGATATTTCCCCGGGATCGTCACTAATGCGGATGAAACCGCGGGGCGCTGATAGTACCTAATAAATTAGATTAAGCTTTTTTTTTAAAAAAAAAAATCTTTATTTATAAAATGGATACATTTACAATAAATACCTTAGCAATTAAAATAGCGCACAGTTGCTAATTTGCCTGAAATAGGTGGAGCCATTTAGTTTAGGAGTAAGTTGGTATTCCTAAAAGCATGATGGGATCGTCGCATATTATTATGTCTACAAAAATCCCTTAAATAAACAAATATAAAAAAAACTACTGTAGGTACGCAACATTGATTTTTTCGAACATGTTTTCGTAGGTATACAATACAGATACCTACCTGAAAAGTTAACTATAAAACATCAAACAGATTTCAGTGAAAATTCCTAGAAGTAAGTAACTCGACAAGCTTAGAAAAATATAGGGTTCTTTACATCGCGAAAGAAAAACTCAAGACCACCGTACCGTGGGCACTGGCACTACATTTCTGCACACAGCGAATAAAATAATGACCTCAAAAGAAAAAAACAAATGAATACTAGATTAAAAATTGCAATTAAGGGGCTTACATGACCTAAAGCGCGGTCACTGTAAGACTGCATAGAAAAGAAATAGAAGTGCGATGACAACGCCTGGTAATTTATTGCAAAATATAATGCAATTATTTAATTACAAAAATCTATTGTTTGGACTAAAAAAAATTAACACTAGTTTTTCAGTATGTTGCTTGTAGAATAATCTGACAAAAAATCAGAATGATTGTATGTATTATGTATGGTTTTTATTGTAAAAAGCAAGTTTTTAGAGGTATCTTCATGTTTTTTTTGTATCGTATCAAATTAGTTGTACTATGTTTTCAACACACTATCTACCTAGCATATATAAAAATAACCTGAAGAATATCATATATATTTTTCTGGTTTTTGTTTACTGTAGTAAAAACAATAAAAGTATATGATTATATACTTTTATTGTTTTTTGTGTTTAGGTCCTGTAAGCCCCTTAAAAATTGCAATTAAAACTACACTGGTTTTCTGAATAAGTTTTATTAGATCTCATATTTACATAGCTCGGCTAAATGGAAGTTACGATACGTTTTTACCCAGGAATAGCCCAGTTTGAAGCCCGTTAGTGCCTTGTACTAAAACAACGGAGCCTTTTAGGCATAAAATACGAATTTTTGTTTGTAAGTTTTTGACGTAACATCCCGTTTTCGGGGCTTCAATAGACAAAGCTGAATGAAAAACATGTAGGGTGAAGGGACTTGTTGTCAGCCACCGTAGTCACTAATATTTAGAACTAGCTATGCCCTCGACTTCGTTCGCGTGGATAACCAGTGACGTGAATACGTCCGAGATTCTACCTCGTGTGCACATCCGCTTAAACTTTGAAACTACAATGGTATGTATTATATGTCATTCGATTCGGTATGAATGGGGCTATTTTTTAGGTAAATAAAAAAATAGGGTCATCGCTTTCGATTTTGAATGAAAATTATTTTAATTTTTAATTTTCGTAATGTAAACAAACATTAAAAATAAATGATTATTTAAAAAAATCTAAGTCTCTTAAAGTTACGAAACAAGTTTTATAATCTACCCTGGTCTATCCACTTAAAGAAACAGCCATTAGTTTAACAGCGGTCCATAGAATTTTTTACCGACTTTACAAAAAGGAGGAGGCAATGATATATAAACTATAGATACGTTGTCCGCACTCTAAAATGACAACATGAAATGAAGCCAATTGGCCACATTGCGCTTAGTTACGCACCAACCTGTCGCGCGACGCTACGTTTGTTATTAATATTATATCGTGTGTGTAAACCTGTGCAAAACATAAAGAAAACATGCCGTCGTGTGTTTTCAGAGGATGTACAAATTATACCCCAAAAGTTAGAGACAAAAATGTGTCATTTCATGCGTAAGTTCACAAAACTACCTATTTTTTATTTCATTTTATTCGACGACGTCGTCTAATGGCGGCCGGCGCATGAAGTTATAGTCACGTGCCGTTAGGGGAGGTTGGGATACTATTACACTAGTGTTTTTTTATTTATAGAATTTATAATATTGTTTGAATATAATATGTACTTGTTATGTTATGAATATTAATTATCGTTTTCCTTTTTATTTTAGATTGCCTAGAGATGGATAAAAATATGTATCTGCAACATAAGTCGATAACATATGACTTCGATTACCATACTGTTCGATTGCCTATCAGAATGTTAATGTTTTTTCATTATTAAATAAAAGTTTTTCTTATGTTTATAATATATTTTGTTTAATTTTTTAATTTAATATGTAACAATAATTACTGTTGCGGAATACAGTATTCATATTTTAAAGATTAATATTTTTATTACTTTATTCGTAAAGTAGGTAATACGTTATACGGTATATCAACTATTTTATTAACTCTAGAAAATCGAATGTCCTTTTTTCCCCATATGCCTCTGATAGCTACGTCACTCATGCGCTCGACCAATGAGCATGTAATTTGACTATTACTTATCCTGTGACGTAACTGAAGATGTATATTTATCTCCCTCTAGCAACAGGCATCCCGCCGTACGGTGTCATATTTTTACCGACTTTACAAAAAAGGAGGAGGTACTATGTTCGGGTGTTTGTATGTTTTTTTTTTTTTTTTTTTTTTTTTTTTTTTTTTTTTTTTTTTTTTTTTTTTTGTATGTTTGTTCATCGAATACGCCGCCAATTGTCGACGGATTTTCAAAATTCTTTTTTTGTTCGATAGTAGATAGTTCTGAGGTGGTCCCATTGTCACCAAGTTAGGATCTGATGATGGGATCTTAGAGAAATCGAGGGCAACCCTCAAATTTTATAGGCTCACTTATTGTTTTTCGCATATTTTATGAAGTATCTTGTGTATTTGTGTATGGTTGTCACCATCTCAGGTAGCTGGGCTGATGATGGAAGGTACAACTCCTTAACAGTAAGAAGTTACTCGAACAGGCAAGGACTGTTTTAGTAAATTGTTTTGATGTTTGATAGGGCATTTGCCACATTTGGTCTCATGATCATCAAGTCATGACCTGATGCTGCAGTCAGGATAGTCTGCAGAGTACCTAACTCCTCGACAACTAACAGCAGATATATCGTGTTTAGGCTCATTGAAAAGGGCTCGATGTGCGGATAAACGTACTGTTACTGAGGAACACCGAAGACCTGATGCTGAAGCCAGGAGCATCAGAAAAAGTACAAACCTTTAAATTACAGCACCGTAGTCGTGTTTGGGCTCATTTTAAACAGGACTAATTTTAAGTTCAATGCAATGTTGACATAAGTCTGGCCTGATGCTGCAGCCAGGATTATCAGCATCTAATCTAAAAACTAATAAAAGGAGAACTCCTCAACAATTAACGTCCCTGCATCGAGAAAAGGAATATTTTATAAAAAGGCGATGGGCAAGTTGACATTAGGCTATTGTAACTTAGATAAATTATAAATAGACCCACTAAAAAGCGAGAAATAAAAACTTTTTAACAAAAAAAAAACCGACTTCCAAAAAAAACACTACAAACTGAAAAAAAAAACACTACAAACTGAAAAATAACTTTAATTTCGGAAGTCGGTGGCAAAAACTAAAATACTGGTCCCTAAGACACCGACTTCCGAAATTAAAGTTATTTTTCAGTTTGTAGTGTTTTTTTTTTCAGTTTGTAGTGTTTTTCTTTCTCTTTCTTCACGCGTATAAGTAGTTCTAGTATTTTCGCCGTTTTTAAGCGCCGCAATGTTGGTTCATGACGTGTCTATATATAATACGTCATTGGGAGGAGGTACTATGTTCGGCTGTTTGTATGTTTTTTTTTTTTTTTTTGTATGTTTGTTCATCGAATACTCCGCCAATTGTCGACGGATTTTCAAAATTCTTTTTTTGTTCGAAAGTAGATAGTTCTGAGGTGGTCCCATTGTCACCAAGTTAGGATCTGATAATGGGATCTTAGAGAAATCGAGGGCAACCCTCAAATTTTATAGGCTCACTTATTGTTTTTCGCATATTTTATGAAGTATCTTGTGTATTTGTGTATGGTTGTCACCATCTCAGGTAGCTGGGCTGATGATGGAAGGTACAACTCCTTAACAGTAAGAAGTTACTCGAACAGGCAAGGACTGTTTTTACCGACTTTACAAAAAGGAGGAGGTACTATGTTCGGGTGTTTGTATGATTTTTTTTTTTTTTTTTTTTTTTTGTATGTTTGTTCATCGAATACGCCGCCAATTGTCGACGGATTTTCAAAATTCTTTTTTTGTTCGAAAGTAGATAGTTCTGAGGTGGTCCCATTGTCACCAAGTTAGGATCTGATGATGGGATCTTAGAGAAATCGAGGGCAACCCTCAAATTTTATAGGCTCACTTACTGTTTTTCGCATATTTTATGAAGTATCTTGTGTATTTGTGTATGGTTGTCACCATCTCAGGTAGCTGGGCTGATGATGGAAGGTACAACTCCTTAACAGTAAGAAGTTACTCGAACAGGCAAGGACTGTTTTAGTAAATTGTTTTGATGTTTGATAGGGCATTTGCCACATTTGGTCTCATGATCATCAAGTCATGACCTGATGCTGCAGTCAGGATAGTCTGCAGAGTACCTAACTCCTCGACAACTAACAGCAGATATATCGTGTTTAGGCTCATTGAAAAGGGCTCGATGTGTGGATAAACGTACTGTTACTGAGGAACACCGAAGACCTGATGCTGAAGCCAGGAGCATCAGAAAAAGTACAAACCTTTAAATTACAGCACCGTAGTCGTGTTTGGACTCATTTTAAACAGGACTAATTTTAAGTTCAATGCAATGTTGACATAAGTCTGGCCTGATGCTGCAGCCAGGATTATCAGCATCTAGTCTAAAAACTAATAAAAGGAGAACTCCTCAACAATTAACGTCCCTGCATCGAGAAAAGGAATATTTTTATATAAAAAGGCAATGGGCAAGTTGATATTAGGCTATTGTAACTTAGATAAATTATAAATAGACCCACTAAAAAGCGAGAAATAAAAACTTTTTAACAAAAAAAAAAACCGACTTCCAAAAAAAACACTACAAACTGAAAAATAACTTTAATTTCGGAAGTCGGTGGCAAAAACTAAAATACTGATCCCTAAGACACCGACTTCCGAAATTAAAGTTATTTTTCAGTTTGTAGTGTTTTTTTTGGAAGTCGGTTTTTTTTTTGTTATAGTAAATTGTTTTGATGTTTGATAGGGCATTTGCCACATTTGGTCTCATGATCATCAAGTCATGACCTGATGCTGCAGTCAGGATAGTCTGCAGAGTACCTAACTCCTCGACAACTAACAGCAGATATATCGTGTTTAGGCTCATTGAAAAGGGCTCGATGTGTGGATAAACGTACTGTTACTGAGGAACACCGAAGACCTGATGCTGAAGCCAGGAGCATCAGAAAATGTACAAACCTTGAAATTACAGCACCGTAGTCGTGTTTGGGCTCATTTTAAACAGGACTAATTTTAAGTTCAATGCAATGTTGACATAAGTTTGGCCTGATGCTGCAGCCAGGATTATCAGCATCTAATCTAAAAACTAATAAAAGGAGAACTCCTCAACAATTAATGTCCCTGCATCGAGAAAAGGAATATTTTATAAAAAGGCGATGGTCAAGTTGACATTAGGCTATTGTAACTTAGATAAATTATAAATAGACCCACTAAAAAGCGAGAAATAAAAACTTTTTAACAAAAAAAAAAACCGACTTCCAAAAAAAACACTACAAACTAAAAAGAAAAACACTACAAACTGAAAAATAACTTTAATTTCGGAAGTCGGTGGCAAAAACTAAAATACTGATCCCTAAGACACCGACTTCCGAAATTAAAGTTATTTTTCAGTTTGTAGTGTTTTTCTTTTTAGTTTTTAGTGTTTTTTTTGGAAGTCGGTTTTTTCTGTACGAGTCGTGTATGAGTGGCGAGGGCGCCCCGCGGCGCGTCGAAAAAAATGTAGGTACATAGTGATGACGTAACCTTGGGACGCGGGACACGTCACTGTATAACTAAAACAAAAACTGTAAGTGAAAACTAGTGTAAGTATCTCTTCATTTATTTTTTCTACAATATAAACTAGCCTACCTTACTCTTTATTAAATCGGCTATCTGCCAGTAAAAGTCCCGTCAAGTTCAGGCCCGCCAAGTTACGTCGGTCGTATTGTACTGGAACTCGTCGACCTTCCGTGACACTAATTATGCATTTAAAACAGTCTAAATTAAAAAAAAAGCTTTAAAGTTAAAACGTTAATTATTGTGATGAGCACAATTAAGTTAACATTTAAATTCTTAATGGAATGCTCTTTTTTAAACGACTACTTTTCCTGGGAAAGCTTTAGAGCGATTAACTTCACAATGTATGGCCCTGTTTCAGTGTTTGGGTAAAACTGTGAAAGGAATACATGCAACAAAACCGTAAAGTTGAAAAATATACCAATCTATCTCACAAATAATAGGTCTTGAGTCACAGATTTATAAAGAACTAGCTAACCCTTTGCAACAGAAATACATAATTTGTGAAAATTTCAACTGTGTAGCTATCGCGGTTCTTGAGATACAGCCTGGTGACAGACAGACGGACGGACAGACAGCGAAGTCTTAGTAATAGGGTCCCGTTTTTAACCTTTGGGTACAGAACCCTAAAAACTAAAGGAAATTAATGAATACTAGGTGCTAGCAGCAACTGGCATTCCCACCCTACAAAGTGAAACTATAGCCCCTTTGAATGCTGACTGTGCTGTAAAAATTTTTGATTTTATTTCTCTATGAAGTGCACAAAGCGCTGGATTCACGTATGAGCAATTTTTTTTAAAGCAGGGTGTTTGTTTTCAATAAGTGGGTCACAGGGGTCGGGGGTCACGAAATTTTCTATTACAATTTGTGCATTTTACTTGTTTTAGTTAGTGGAGGGGCTTGTGGCTAAGTAATAACAGCCGCACGGGTCGATCGATCAGGTTAAGCTACGCTTGCCGCGGTTGGTCCGTGGATGGGTGACCATCTTTACATAGCAAGACCCCTCTGCGCCTCGGAAAGCACCTTAAGCCGTTGGTCCCGGCTGTTATTCGTGGATCTTTGACAGTCGTTACGGGTCGTCAGAAGCTCGAAAGTCTGACAACCAGTCTTACCAAGGGGTATCGTATTACCCAGTAACTGGGTTGTGGAGGTCAGATAGGCAGTCTCTCCATGTAAAATACTGGTATTCAGTTGCATCCGGTTAGACTGGAAGCCGACCCCAACATAGTTGGGAAAAGGCTAGGCAGATGATGACTTGTTTTAGTGCATGTTTTGGTGAAGAAAAAAATTATGATTATAATCTTCTTCTTCCATCGCTGGTCCCGTTATTTGGGGTCGGGTCTCCTCACTTTTCTGAGCCAAGTTATTCTGTCCAGGTCTGTCGGCTCGGGCAATTGGGGTTTTTTATGGTCTCTTTTCATATTTGACCACCTGAGGCCCTGAGGGGCAATTCTCGTAATTTTAAGAACGTTCACAGTCTGAGCTCAGTCTCAATCTGTCAAAAATACCTCTAATTTCGATACATTTTTTTTTTGACATTTGTTTGTCGACGAGATGAGACTACCTACAGCTAGATTTTAAGGGGCTTACAGGACCTAAACGCAAAAAACGAAAGTTTTAGAAACAATAAAAGTATATGATCTACAGTAAACAAAATCAGAAAAATATATGATATTCTTCAGGATATATGCTAGATAGATAGTGTATTGAAAACATAATACAATTAATTTGATACGATAGAAAAAAATCATGAAGATACCTCTAAAAACTTTCTTTTTCAATAAAAACCATACCTACAATGATTCTATATTTTTTGCCAGATTAAGCAATATTCTAAAATAATGAATATATTATATATTTGATTTTTTTAGTCCAAACAATAGATTTATTGTAATTAAATAATTGCTTCATATTTTGCAATAAATTACCAGCGTTGTGTTATCGCGCTTCTCTTTCTTTTCTATGCAGTCCGACAGGTCATGTAAGCCCCTTACACGTTTTAAATTACGAGAATTGGCCTTCAGGTCAATGGCGGGTGGCCACCCGCAGAAGAAGAAGATGAAGAGAACAGAAGAGAGGCAGAGGCCTCTGCCTCTCTTCTGTTCTGGGAGATTTAGTGCAATTGATCTTCATTGCATCTAATAATGTGTCCATACCATCTTAGGCTTTAAAAAATATTATAATTATTATGGTTATGATAAAAAAAGTGTCCATGGAGTTCCTTGCCCGTTCTTCTCCATTGTAACTACGCTTTCGAATGGGCAACTGGCTACATATTTCTGACAGAGTGACTTCTTGACAGTTGAAGTGCCTGTAAATGGTTTAATTGAAATAAATGCTTCGAGTTTCAGTGTATGTAATCGCCTCAGTCGTCCGGTTGTTCTGGGTTCATAATTCGGGTTGGCCAATGTTTGTTGGTTGGTGTCTCTAATAAAAACTATCGCAACAAAGTAATTTTTTCTATAAAATTGGAAAATTTTCACTCTCCGCTAAATTATCTCAGCTAAATCTTTGGAAGCAAGTTTTTTTTGTTTAATAAAAAATAAAAATTTGATGCATGCCAGACGTGAGGTCTTCATTTGTTCCCTTGTGTCATATAAACACGTTGCAGACAAGGCAGAAAGCTTACTCCTAATAACACTTTGTAGGTACTTTTAAATTCATACGTCCTATAATGGCCATTTGGAGACTGCTTATGATTTTTGTTTTTCGAAATATTTAGTTCAAACGATGATGAGTTCAACACAAATGTACTTGTTACCATATCATTGTGTATTTAATATATTGTATATTCACAAGATGATATTTTTTAACTGGCCCATGTTTTAAAAGGTCAGCCTTTGGCACAAAAACGCCTATTTTCAAGCACCAACTTGTCAACTTAGTTCATTTTAGTGCATAGTTCTTAGACTACTTAATTATTTGAGTTCTTCAGAAAGGGTGCATGGTACCAGGGGCCCTAATGAACCAGGGGGCCTAAAAAGGTCACTTTGGCTGAATTATAAAAGGATAACATTATGAATTATAATATGGCGAAGACAGTCCGTGTTTTTCTTTTTTACGCTGCACTACGTAGGTATAATCAAAGAGATTGAAGATTGGATTTGATTGATTGGTATTTCAGCACAGACAAAAAATAAATAACTGAAAAATCCTTCACCAATGGGATTTGATACGATTAACTTAACAGTTAACTGTCCATTATGATTCATAATGTTACCCTTTTACGATTCTGCCAAAGTGGCCTTTTTAGGCCCCCTGATGTAGGAACGTAAAAGAGTCAAAAGGAGTATGTAGGGATCGTAGCAGGTGGCGTTCTGTAGTTTCTGCCTACCCCTATAGAAAGAAGGCATGTGTTTAGGTATTATGTAATTATTTGATTCGCTATTTAGGCAGTGCCGGATTAAGATTACTTGATGCTAATCCGGCACTGTATCTATGTAGAATCTTGTCAAGTGAACCTTCTCCACATCTACTTGTCGATCATAATAACTTCGTTAGCAAGCTCTCACTTCGCTAATTTAATGAGGAAGCTGTCTTGTGTCAGGCACAGAGCATCTTGACGAGTATGTAGCTGAAATTTCAACAAAATGGCTGTATTTTGTACGAAGTTCGGCGAGTTCAGCGGTTTCTGTTATGGCTACCTGAAAGGCGTCAATTAGGTAGTAATACAAACTTTACCCATGTTTTACAGGCGCTGTGACATTGATTTTGATCTAGCTCAGCATAAGGCTGCCTTTCCACCAGAGATGAGAGGATGCGTAGCGAGGGATGTGTGTGAAACCAACCAATAACATCGCTTCATTTTTATAGCTTGAACTAAATTAGCGTACGCACTCGGCCTTTCTGATGAACATCACCGTTAAGGTCACTACACACCTGGCAATCCATTTTATTTTAATTTTAATTAGGTACATTTAATTCATTTTATGTAAATCATCTATAGGTACAAGGTGTAATTGTAACTAAAACTTCGTAAGGAGTCACCGTACTCATCATTATGCACATTTTCATCGGACAATCCTTGAAATCTCGAAAAAAAATCAGCTGCTCCACACGTTTATGATCACATAACTCACCTTGTATCAAAATCCTATGAGTGGGATGGGATCAGGTAGGATACATTTTAAAAGCACACGACTTTTATAATTGGATAAAATGGATCCAATGAATGTTATTAAGATAATATTACAACAACTTATTATATATTGTACCAATCATCCTCCGCACGAACTGCTTTATTATAGAACTGAATTTCTCCACTATAGTCCTCAGGATGCTGTTGCAGCACCTGTCTCCGACTCTCCTCATTAGTGAAGCCGTTTTATTAAGTGGACCTGCGGGGTAATTGCGTAACACACACACATACACACACTTACAGTAGCAATGGCTTTCATTTTGACAGTTTAACAACATTCATTGCGTTATTTACGTTGTTGAGCAGACAAATTTTTCGAACTTATGAAGCAATGGTTTAGCAATATTTTTCAAAATTATTCAGATTGAGATTGAAAGTGTGTTACACAATTAGGCTGCAGTTTATTAAGTGCGACTTAAAATACAGACGCCAGCACATCAAGCTACTACAATCTGTCAAATTTCTTTATCAGAATTTGTAATTTATCGCTAAAGCATAAGGTTCAAAGTTGATTGAGAAAATTTTACAGTGTCATGTAGTTTAATGTGCTGGCGCCTATACAATTACTATTAATAAAAACAACTAGAAATGTGTGAATATTAATCAATATTTTTAAAATTCGTTCTCCCTTCCGTTGTTTAAAAGAATAAAATAAAAGAACAACACATTATATATTTATTTATTTTATTGATTTACACGGCTTAACAAACCAATTACGTAAATCAAAGAATATTCTCGTATAATAAGTACTAACATAAAACATATACTAATAACAACAATTAAATACTAATAATATTATACATATTATATACTCGTACATTCTCTCACAGCCATACAAACATGTGCATAATTTGCGTATATCTACTATAAATTATATCTACCAAAAGCTTATGTGGACTGAGGAGCATCCACGTAACATATCATCTGCTAAGCCTGGTGATTAAGCGTGGTGATTACAGGATTATACTGCGAACAAACTTCGACTAAGTTAGCTGAGCCAATTCATGGGACTGATTAGTAACTTACTGACTACATTGCTGCAACTTACTCGAAACTTGTTACAAAACAATGTGCATTAGTGAATTCACTTCGAACACTTTAATAATTCAATTATTTTTACTGATGGTGATGACATACTAAAGGTTCCTATAAACAGGCGTGAAACGCGATATCATCGCGCGCGAAGGCACACAAAGATCCGTGAAGGCACCGCTCGTTGCGCGACTTGCGGTGCCTTTTTGTCGCGTGCGATTTTATCGCGTGTCGTGCCTGTTTGAAGGAGCCTTTAAGAATATAGTGGACGGTTTATGTAACGAAAATCAGTTCCATTGTTTAACATAATTATAAAGAAACAAAGAAAATGAATTTATTTAGCACAGACTAAAAGACACACAATATGCCAGATACTTACATCAGATAAAAACAAATAAAAAACTGGCCAAGTGCGAATCGGATTCGCACACGAAGGGTTCCGTACCACAAGGCAAAAACACCGAAAAAAACACGTTTGTTGTATGGAAGCCCCCCTTAAATATGTATTCTATTCTGTTTTTAGTATTTGTTGTTATAGCGGCAACTGAAATACATCATCTGTGAAAATTTCAACTTTCTAGCTATCACGGTTCATGAGATACAGCCTGGTGACAGGCGGACAGACGGACAGTGGAGCCTTAGTAATACTAGGGTCCCGTTTTTACCCTTTGGGTACGGAACCCTAAAAATGAAATAAAAAGTGTATATACGAGTAACACCCAAACGATTTGTCAATGCGATGCTAACTTTAGAAAAAACGTTAAAAAACTTAAAAAATGCCAGTAATTTCAGATACACGTAACTATAAGGTTGATTATGGTTAACTTTTCAATCGGTACAAAGCAACGCTGCTTGGATATAATAGTAATGGTGGTAGGACTACTGCAGACGTACAGACACCAGCACATCAAGCTACCCGAAACTGTCAAAATTTTCCCAGTCAACTTTGAACCTTATGCTTTAGCGATAAAATTGAAAATCTGTTAAAGAAATTTGACAGATTATAGTAGCTTTATGTGCAGTACCTAAACTTTCACTAAGAACACTGACTTCTACTTTCTATTACTTAAATATAAACTACTCCTTAACCTCAGGCCCCAAAGCATTATCAATGCCGGTATAAACAGTAGCACACACTTTCTTGCACCCTCGTTTGAACAGCACGACAGATTTGCCCAACATCAGCAGTTTCTGTGTCTTCCGGTGCTCGCTCGGCGGTCGTTCACGACGGTTTTTAGAACGGCGGTGAACCTGGATCTCCACTGCCAACGATATTGCTGTAAAATTAATGCGTTAAGTATGTAAAATAAACCTACAACTCGAAAGTCAGGGCCGATACCACTGGGCTACCCTTGCTCCGAAAAAATCAACTGGGTAAAAATCAACTGGTTAAAAATCAACTGGGTAAAAATCAACTGGGTAAAAATCAATTGGCTAAAAATCAACTGGGTAAAAATCAAGTGGGTAAAAATCCACTGGGTAGAAATCAACTGGGTAAAAATCAACTAGGTAAAAATCAACTGGGTAAAAATCAACTGGGTAAAAATCAATTGGCTAAAAATCAAGTGGGTAAAAATCTACTGGGTAAAAATCAATTGGGTAAAAATCAACTGGGTAAAATTCGGCCTATCTGCTGCTTAGCGCCTTCGGTCATGAGAACCATCACCACCACCACCACCACCACCTCAAACCTCACCTGTGGCACCTTAATCGGCTAGTGATATGGCATGAGAGATAGATTTTAATGGAAAGTAATCTAAACTATCCATACTAATATTATAAATTCGAAAGTAACTCTGTCTGTCTGTCTCTCTGTCTGTCTGTATGATACCTTTTCCCGCCTAAACCACTGAATATTATGGTCGTTTCCACCTTCAATATTACAATGTAGGTCATGGAAGACAGCAAGAAAAAACGGATTTCGATAAAATTTGGCAGAGAGATTGATTGCATCCCGGGAAAGGACATAGGATAGTTTTTATCGACATACCTCGCGGGCGAAGCCGCGGGAAGAAGCTAGTAATATTATAAAGAGAAAATATTGAATTTTTTCTATGTTTATTTGTTATGCTTTCACGCTTAAAGGGCTGAACAGATTTGTATGAAATCTTACAGTTTTATCCCGATACTCCTACGGGATTGAGACTTATGCGGGTGAAACCGCCGGTCGCAACTATTACGTTTTAAGGGATAGGGACCACGACCTATACTTTTTATACCGATATTCCTGCGGGATCCAGACTAAAGCGGGTGAATCTGCGGGGCGCTAGTTTGTTATAAGGGAACGGGTGTATCTGTTAAAACTAAAACTTGCATACCGTAATGGAATTTGCATGTTGTGTGAGTTTACGTTAACGGTGACTATTACTTTTATTTTATAGGTACATAAATGGAAGGATTTCCATCAGATATAAATGGCTTGAAATGTATGCTAAGTGAAAAGATTTCTATTGAATTATTCGCAAAGCATGAGTATATGCGATTAATACGAAATTTCTTATTTATCAATAAGTTACCTTGTAACTGATGGGTTGTGGAGGTCGATCAGGTTAAGCTACGCTTGCCGCGGTTGGTCCGTGGATGGGTGACCATCTTCACATACCAAGACCCCTCCGTGCCTCAGAAAGCACGTTAAGCCGTTGGTCCCGGCTGTCATTCGTGGATCTTTGACAGTCGTTACGGGTCGTCAAAAGCACGAAAATCTGACAACCAGTCTTACCAAGGGGTATCGTATTACCCAGTAACTGGGTTGTGGAGGTCGGATAGGCAGTCGCTCCATGTAAAGTACTGGTATTCAGCTGCATCCGGATACACTGGAAGCCGACCCCAACATAGTTGGGAAAAGGCTAGGCAGATGATGAGTTTTCCTAAGGTCCGTATTGGCTCATAATCGAATTGAGTGGAAAAAGGAAAGGGAAGCCTTTACATACATTTTTTGTTTCCCTTTATTTAATTACTGTACATACAAATTATATTTTTAAATATCTACATTATATAAAATTCATAAAAGCCAAAGTTCTGACTGACTGATAGGTATATCAACGCACAGCCTAAACCGCTGGTCCTAGAGACATGAAATTCTGAGGATGTGTTCTTTGTGAAGAGTAGGTATTCAATAAGAAAGGGTTTTTCGAAATTCCACCCCTAAGAGGGTGATGGGGGAGGGTGACATTTCACGCGGACGAAATCGCGGGCAGAAGTTAGTTAGAATAGAATAGAAATACTCTTTATTATGTACACCATATAAATTACAGACATAAAAATAGAAACTGTACATAGGGTGACACAATGGGCGGTCTTATCGCTAAAAGCGATCTTAGCAAAAAACATTAAAAATAAAGAACATTTAAAAATATTAATATTTCTAAAGCAGTTCGGCTTTGTATGAAATTAATATTCACGTTAAAACTACCTGCTAACAGATGTCCGATGCCGAGCAAGCAGAAAGCGCCTCTCAACATCCTCAAGGAGACGGGCTGCAAACCTTTTGTGGATTCTGCTTGTGGCTGCAAACACAAACTTGGATAATAAATCAACTACAATACAAAACTTATTGTTTAGTAAACTCCTGGAGGTTATTTTAAGATCAATGCCACATCTAAGGGCCTGTGCACACCACGTTTTTTAAACGCGTCGTTGACGCGCGTTTGTAGCGATACAGACGCGATACGCACGCGAGTCAGACGCAGCCTGTAGACCTTCTATAGGATACAAGCGCGCCGTCGACGCATGTTTCTAACGGCGCGTTTAAGAAACGTGGTGTGCACAGGTCCTAAGATTTAAGATAGAAGAAATTGAGATAATTCCTTCATTGTAACCCGCGAAATTCAGTATTGCCGTGTTTTGAATTTTGATCAACTTTTTACAACATATACCAGCGCTGTAATTTAAAGAAACTAAAAAATTGGTATTGATTTTTGTGGTCTTTATTGACGAAGTTCCCTTAAATTCGTCAATAAAGACCACAAAATTCAATAAGTAAAGTTAACAAAAGAGATAAGTATGCAGGATCGTCGGATATAGTGAATTTTTTGGTAAGGAACCGATGGATGTTGTCGACTGAAATTTAATTTGATAACTGAGCTGTTTGTTTTCTATTAATAAAATAAAATTTTATTCGAGAACATCCATCGGTTTCTTACTAAACTTCAACTATATCCGACGATCCTTCATACTTATCTCTTTTGTTGACTTTACTTATTGAATTTTGTGGTCTTTATTGACGAATTTAAGGGAACTTCGTCAATAAAGACCACAAAAATCAATACCAATTTTTTAAGTTCCCTTATATAAGATAAGGATACAGGATGTACAATATATTTATGGTCGATATATTGTAATTAGGATATGATATCGCTTCACAACCTGTATATTCAGTTAACCAAGGAGAATTTAATTAAGAATTTACCAAAACTAAAATATTTGATGTAAAATATGTTAATATTATTTTCATCGTCGATTAATTTACGAGTACAAGTATCCGTAATTGTTAGGTTAATTTACTGTAAAATGATTAAAATATTTTCTTTTACGTACGGCTTGTGATGAGGCAGTTGTAGACTCCCCCATCACTTCACCGCCCTGTTTATCACTCTCGGTGACAGGATCCGACCTTCTAGCTTGTTCTGGGAGATTCTTGTACTCATCTGTTGTCATCTTAGCTATGATGCCTGCTTCGAAGAGAGTCATGACGCTGGAAAAATATAGATTTTTTTATTGCAGTAGCATTATTCATACAGGTTCTGTTCATCGTCACCTGCCTTGCCTTTGCAATACAGACACTGCTACTAACTTGATATTGTGTTGTTACAAGACTCCAAGATATCTAAAGACACACAAGAATGAAAAAACATACGTTTATTTGCGGTAAATACGAGACGCAGAAAAAGAACAAAAACAGAAAAAGAACAAGTTAAGGGAAAATATGCGTCATATCCACGCAGAACGGCCATCGCTCAGCATAATGCCACGACCCTACGCGAGACTGAGCCCCAGCACTAGATTTCAGCAAATTACAAAAACATATTATATCATAGCATATTATCGAGTAAAGTGAAAATAATGAGTTCACTGAAACAATGTTTTAGGTCAGCTAGCTGAATGTTTCCATTTACCCCATTACTAATAAACGTATTATATCAGATGAATAGTTACACACCGATTTCTCTCTTTCAGTCGTCAGTAATTTGAGTTTCGAAAGAAAAACACAAAGCGTTGTGTAACTATACAGACGCTATACAACGTTAATTAGTAAAAGGGTAAGTGTATATTTTTCTGCGTATACAGGATGGCTGGGACACGGAAGCGCAACCTGTTACTACGGATTCAGTACATGATTCTGAACCACTCTACGTCGAAATTTTTAGACGATTATTTAAATAAAAATTAGCTGTTCCATAATTTTTTTCCGCGTCCATACTTTTTATCCGACTTCAAAAAGGAGGAGGTTCTCAATTCGACTGTATGTTTTTTTTTTTTGCATATTTGTTATCGATATCGATATCTCCGGCAATTGTAAATCGATTTAAAAAAATATTTTTTTAATGGATAGGGTATGCCTCAGGGGCCCATGATAAATGATAAATGATTTTTATTTCTGTAAGTAGGTTTGTACAAACACTTTTACACGTCAATCATATTTTTTTTTAAACTAGATGAGGTCGGCGTTTCCTAACTGACTATTCTGAGAAGAAAGGCCGAAACAAACTCAGAAGTCACAGTCTCTTTTAAAGTCCTGACAAAATCTTGGTCAGATCGTGTGAAGACCATGTAGATTGGTGTCTGAAATGGTCTTTTGAGGAAAGAACCACACAGATTGAGCGGACCTGTCCAATCAGTGCACGCATTTGTCAAAAATCGTGCAGCTCAACTCAGAACTTGAGGAGCTCAACGATTCGACGAACAATACCAAAGACAGGACATTTGGGTAGGCCGCATAAACTACTCAAACTGCCAGATCATGATTAAAACTAAGAAGGAAAAAAGAAATGACCCACATAGTCCTCACATTCACAATAATTAAATAAAAAATAATAATAAAAATTACTTACAAAGTAAATATTCATGTCATTGTCTAAATAAAATTCATCAATGTCAATGTGTATATAAAAAATCCGGACATAATCTTTGAGGACCATGTAGATTAGTGTCTGAAATGGTCTTTTGAGGAAAGAACCACACAGATTGAGCGGACCTGTCCAGTCAGTGCACGCATTTGTCAGTAACCGTGCAGCTCAACTCAGAACTTAAGGAGCTCAACGATTCGACGAACAATACCAAAGACAGGACATTTGGGTAGGCCGCATAAACTACTCAAACTGCCAGATCATGATTAAAACGAAGAGAGAAAAATGAGTGGTCCCATATAAATTTGATTAACTTTGTTTGGGTAGTTTTTGAGTTAGCTTCATTAATACGTATTTTTGCCACTTAGTTTATATTTATGATGTTATAATGACTTCCTATCACAGATATTTACATAGAAGGTAATGTTATACGAATTTGTGTGGGGTAAGTACAACTTAAAAGTGAAAATTAAAACATTTTTACAAAAAAAAAAACAACAACCAAATAACTTTAATTTCGGAAGTCGGTGGCAAACAACGAAAACCCAGCGACACCGACTTCCGAAATTAAAGTTATTTTACTACAAAGTCTTTTGTGGCAGTAGGTTGTATTTTTTTTGTAAAAAGTTTTTATTTAAGAAACAGCAGATTTTTTAATTAATAACCGACGGAAAATTCTACACTAGGGGTCTAAAACCGCGTTGATGTCCGTGCCACCCTGTGTTATACTCACACGTTGTTAAAAGTTTCCAAATAAGGACATCCGATTTGTAAAGCGATCGCCGAGTATCGTGTGTACAGTTTTTCGCTCAAGTGGAAGTTGTGGGAACCTGAAACAATTTTTTTAAATTTTACTTTTTTTTTGTATTACAGGTAAGTACTGACGTCAAATTTTCTGTCAAATTTTCCCAATCAACTTTGAACCTTATGCTTTAGCGATAAAGTTGAAAATCTATTAAAGCAATTTGACAGATTGCAGTAGCTTGATGTGCTGGCGTTTGTACATCTTTGCCTATGCCTTCAGGGTGTATAAGCGTGATGTTATCGTTTCTCATTGGTCTTTAGTTGTCTATCTAAACTAATAATATAAATGTAAAAGGTCAAATTATTTGTGGTAATCTGTGTAAGGTACACAACGGATAGAAAGTCGTTTATTGCCGAATGCCATAAGATATTATAGTTGCCTTCCGCGTGAATTGAAGTCGCGAGCAGAACCTAGTCTAAACTAAGAAAAGATTTGATTTTTGTTTGTTTGTTTGTTACGCTTTCACGCTAAAACGGCTAAACGGATTTGGCACATGGATAGACCATGACCTGTATTATTAATAGGATATTTATCCCGATATTCCCACGGGATCGACATTTTTGCGGGTGAAACCACGGGGTGAAGTTAGTTTATTTAAAAAAATAGTACATACCGAACCTCTCCGTGTCGTAGTAGAGTGTCTCCCTCCCACCTAATACTGCCACTCTTCTATGGGACAGCACTAGTCGTACGCCCACCTCTACGTTGCGCACACGCTGTGTTCGCTGTCGACGCATCAGATTCGCAAGTCGACCGTACACGCCTGTACCGTTCTGAATTCAAAAAAAACTTATAACTTTTATGATTTCGGTAGGATCGGCAAAGGATTACGTTATCATGTGCTAGATAGGGATACGAGGGGCTCGTGACTAAATGATAATACTAGCCGCACGGCTCGATTGTAGGGTTGCTTCGTGGATGGGTGACCATCCATAACACATCGAGACCGTCGATCCCGGCTGTCATTCATCATTCATTGTCGGCTGTGATCTTTGACAGTTATAGAGGTATGAGAAACAGGCGCGCGGTAAACTCTGCTTGCGAGATGCAGGATTTTGCGTCACGTCAGTATGGCGCGTTGTTCGCATGTGGCGTTGTAGATACCGCTACACAGTCATTAGCCCAAAAGCCCAAAAGTCTGACAACCAGTCTTACCAAGTATGTAGTATCATGTTCCCGAGTAACCGGGTTGTGGAGGTCAGATAGGCAGTTGCTTCATGTAAAATACTGGTATTCAGCTGCATCCGGTTAGACTGGAAGCCGACCACAACATAGTTGGGAAAAGGCTAGGCAGATTGCTTGTGCTAGATAGCGATACACAAAACAAAGACGGATATACCTCAAGATTTTAGACAATGATAACAAAGATTTAAATCGTAGATTCGCCCTTCCGTCAAAAGACGTTCGCATTTCTGTTTCGTTTTGACAACTCTGACACACACAATGTCGCAGATACTTGACTTGATTATCATGGAAATGCCATTTCCCCCCTTTTTTTTGTCTGGTTTTCTCGGTTTGGACCATTTATGTACACAAATATAAACAAACAAGAAGAAAGGAACAGAAAAACACGTACAAAGGTGATTCTTATTTCTATAGAAATCTCTTCCAGCGATAGGAAAATAGATAAAAGAGATGTAGGCAACGTGTGTAAGAGTAGAAGGTAAAAAAAAACATACAATCAAAAACAATTATTTAATTTTAATATAAACATACATTAAGAGAATTGTATACTTACATACATTAAAAAAAATGAAATGTGTAAAATACTGGTAGGTACTATTCAGCTGCATCCGGTTAGACTGGAAGCCGACCCCAACATAGTTGGGAAAGGTTAGGCAGACGAAAACATATTAAGTACCTACTAAAACTTTGAATAAGGTTGCGAAGCGCCTTCAGTCATTAGTCGGTGAAGAAAGTGGGCATTCGGAGCACAAAGGGTGTTGAATTTCATAATTGAAAGACTCGCATTTAGCACAAACCACAGACTATCATTAAACATGCGGTAACAGAACATTAGCTACCCATTTCAATAGTATTTACCTATGGTATTTACGCTAAGTGAAAATTTATCTATGAATATTCAAATACCATAGAATATCTGTTCATTTAGTGAATATTTTCGTGAAGGCCTTTATCCAGCATTATTTACATCGGATCAAGTATCGTGTTATGAAGCATAAAAATACGTAAACCTGAAATAACAAAAGCTTATCGCTCGCTCGAATTTGCACGAAATCATAACATACATGAATATATAATAATATTTACTGTGAAACAAATGCAGGGTATGATATAGGTATTCTCATACTACCCGTAAAACCGGTTATTTTTTACAGAATAATGATTTTACTTCTATACTATCCTAATAATTTGTGTACTGCATCTTCGATCAATAATAGTACTAGATGAATGATTAGGAACAAAAATAAGTCGCTAAAGTGGCCACGTTTGCACACACATAAACATTTATATTTCTTACTACGAACTATAGAAAAAAGTTTAATAATATTAACAACTTCAGATTATTATAAACCTTAACACACTCACATAAAGTTTAATTACGATTGCAAATGATTAATATTTAAGTCCTTCTGTCATCGAAGCAATAAATTTAAATTGTCACTTGAAAATAAAAGTCATTTTTATAATAAGTACAAAAATATTTATTCTAAAATGTAACTTAACGTCTAAGCAATAAGGTTAAAAACATTTTGTTGACAATTTCGTACTTACTCGAATTTGGAACTAGACGTAGTTCTTGGAATTACATTTCAATGCTTCAATGTTTGTTAGAATAGTTGGCGCGTTATCGCAAACATTGGCCAAACAATCATAATATTTGCATGATTTTTTTTTACTATTTAATTGTGTTACTATTTTATGAAAAACATTTACTTAATGATAAAAACTTACCGAAAAAACGATATTCCTTCCAAAATCTTGGTGTTACGGTGGTTATTTACACAACTTTTGAACGCGCACTGAGGCATTTTGACGTCTTAACATTGGCTATGATTGGACCATACCAATTTGAAATAAGAGCACAAAAATATTCGTGCTGGTATTTTTCGGGCCGTTTTTGAAGCGCTTATCGGGCATCTAGTACTATTATTGATCGAAGTACTGCATGCACTATTTATTAATAATAATAATTTATTTATTTCAGACATAATTCTAGTCCATAGTTTAAAACTCATACTCATACATTATAACTACTTATGAAATATAATATTAAATTCAAAAAGGATAAAAACCCAAAATAAAATTGTGATCAATTAAAAATAATAGGTAAATAATTAAATTAGACAAAAAAAAAATGTCAGAATCGAATAAAAAATGAAAAATAAATAAAATATACACACATACATAAACTCACGCCTTTTTCCCATTGGGGTAAGCAGAAACTACAGAACGCCACCTCACACACCACCTCAAAACATGTCTTAGAAAGATTTTAACATTCTTAGGCCCATTCCTGTACAATAGATTAAATAGAAAACTAAGTATCTGCTAAATTACTATAGCTGTAAAAAATTTATACTCTATTTACTAACCATCGATTAAGCGCATACAGAAGACCTGCTTATTGTCTGCAAATAGAACTGCTAACATGCTATTTTACTTTTATTTACCTAAGTTTTAATTTAGTTTTTACATTATACCTAGTTGTACCCGGCTAAAACTAGGTGTAGCCGCACTTCGGCTATAATCCGTGACATATATATTCCTTTTGCCTTTATAAATGCGATTATAAGCACGTGTAGGTTCATTAATAATTGAAGAGAAGTAGAAATGCTTATAAAAATCCACTGACTTCGGTATCATTTGATACTTAAATAAGTAAAGGGGAATGGGCACCGTACTATGGGTTTCTGCCCTACAGCCCAATAGCCCTAAGATAATATATACCAATACAAAGAGCTTTTCAAGTAAAACCTTTGTTACTAACACGACTTTTGCCAGTTGTTGGTCAGTTCGGATTTAATGACGACGAATGATTTAACGGTGACTACTTGTGCACCGAAGTTTAGGAATGCTCTTGGCGCCCTTCTTAATGACAAAAGTCGTATTAATAGCAAAGGACCAAAGGTTCCCCTTGAAAAGCTCTTTTCATTCGTGTTTAGGATAAGCCTATTGAGCGCCAAGAATTCCTTAACTTCGGTGCCCAAGTTATCACCGTTTTAGGTTATTCACTCCGTACTGACTAACAATTGGCAAAAGTCGTGTCATTATCAAAGGTTCTCCTTGTAAACTTTTCAGTGGCATATAATCTTAACTCTATTGGGGGATGTAGCAGGCTTAACGTTGTATCCGGCTGACTGACTCTTAAAAACATTGTTTCCAAAACGGCATCTAGTATGCCAAACCAATGTTTTAAAATGTCCGTTTATTTATAGGCTTAGAAGATGATGTTTGCAAGACACAGAATTAATGAAAGTTAATTAATTGCTTATACACCAGAATTTCAATATACTTCATTATTTACATTTACAGCTCTGTAGCTCCTTACGTACCAATAATCAAGAGAAATCGTCATAATAAGAAATACCCTCCTTGGTGAGTACCAAAGACATTAAAGTTATTAACCTAGACGGGACATAGCGAACAAAACCGTGATCCCATACTTGTTACATACCGGTAACGAGTCTCTCAGTCTAGTATGGTACGCCTGCGCGTGAAGTCGCATTGACGCATTCGTGTCCAACAAAAGAAAAATATTTTGTATGGAAATATGGCCGGGTTGCGCATTACGATACTGCAAATCTCGTTATGGTAGAACAACTGGACCTACCTTCAGTTTATTTTCGTATGTATTATCTATATTTACTCAGTAATTAGAATAAAATAATTTTCGTAGATAGATCTAGAAAATTTGCTTATTTTGTATTAAACGCCATCTATTGTTGAGTAGCTTTACTATAGTTGGGTAAAATGTCAGCTTAAGTGTTACCACTTTTTAACGAAATTTAAATAGTGGTGTGACAAAATATTCGATTCATTCAAGTAACATTCAGTTCAAAATCGATCCATGTTAAATTGATTTTTTAAAACAGGGTAATAATTTATTAGTAGAATTAAAAACTAATTAAAAGTCGGAGTATACTGCCTTACAGAGATGTGATATTATATATCGATTTTGTTTTCGATAATATTCATTTAAATGTATGAATCTAAAGGTTATCTTAGGGAAACCACCTTTTAGACATAGAGTATATTTGTATTATAGGCACAAAGTTAGTTTAGGACACTTTAATTTTTTGTTTTAAACATTTGGAATGAAGACCCTTAATAATTATTCTTTCGCGTTACAATGGCGGCACGAGGGAGGCACGTGCCTCCCCCATTTATTAACCTACCGCGCAAGCGCGCGGTAGGATAATAAATACGCGTCTACGCAGTATGCGTGTGGGCAGCGGACTAGGCACCACAGAACACTATTACTCCTAGCGGAGCTGGGCACTGGTGCGAGGGGCGCGCGTTCCACGTGCCTTCATCGCAACGGCCTGGCGAGGGAAAGAGAGAGCTTATTCTCTATACCGTTCCGGAACGCGACCGCGTATTTTATTTTAAAATGTAAATAACTACTTAAAAACACACTGAAACCGATACCTTGTCATAGACGGAGATACGGACAATGAATAGTAGCGAATAAAATTGTAGAATATTTTTTCTGAGACAGTTTTTGCCTAATTTGTTTAGTTTTCGATATTTATCTAACTGATTCGATTTATATTAGGTTCTTCAGGCACCACTGATCCGATTTTCAATCCACCGATTGAAAATCGTATCTGGCAACACTAGCCACACTGGCCATCTACCGAGCGATAGCTGAATCTAATTGAATAAATTGCCGCTCTAATTTGGCTATACTACGCCAGATGGCGTCACTGAGACATGGGATCACAGTTTTTCTAAGACATTTCTTTGCATGGCCCCTCTAGGTAATCTTAAATCTCTTTGGTGAGTACAGATCAATAGAAATCAGATCAGTCACAGTGTAGATCTTTCCATTGGTATATGTCTCAACTCTATTGGACTTCAGGGCAGTGTCGCCCAACCTCCTATTGACTAATTAATCATTAATTCTAACTAATATTATAAACGCGAAAGTAAGTCTGTTTGTTACCTTTTTATGCCTAAACCACTGAACCGATCATCCTGAAATTTTGCATAATATACGTTGTCAGGTGTACAGAAACGGACATAGGGCCTAATCCCGAAAAAAGTGCTGTTCCCAAGGAAAACAACAATAACGTTATTATGATAATAGATGGCGCCACGTGTCTTTCGAATCATGATTGAATTATATTAGAAATCACAGGATCGAGATTTATGCGGGTGACACCGCGGGGCGCAGCTACTTCTTCATAATATTACTAATCTGAATTTGCAAAAAAACCTATAAAACAAAACTAACGGCGTTAGTTTCAAGCGCGAAACAGTATGATAATTTTTATGTCAAGCCATTTGCAAAGGAAGAAAAAAAAATGAAATATAATTCTAATCCTGGAATTTTGAATATGCAATTCCAATACCTACTGCGTTGTTCATTAGTGTTGCGTTGTTGTTGTGTTGTGTTGTTGTTGTTTGTGTTGTTGTTGTTGTGTTTGTTGTTGTTGATGTGTTGCTGTTGTTGTATAATGTTGCGTTGTTTGTTTATTATTATTATTTATTTATTATTATTAATCAAACTAGTTTTCAAGAACTCACTTCTAAAATAGCCAGTGACGAGCTATGACTTTCCACCACCAGCTCATACCCGTAGTCCCTCATAGCTTCTTCCAATGCAGGTAAGGTTCCAATGGGGCGTTCCCTCGAAGGCTTGGCTATCAGACTGGTCAGGTTGGCGGAGTACATGTCACCGATGACGTAGGTAGCTCCGAGAGAGATTAACACGGAGACCAGACGGGCCTTGTGGGTGCTGGATGGCTCTTTGCTGGATGCTGAAAGATATCATTATGATGAAGAGCAACCGGCCTAAGCACTGCGGCCATTCGTCTATGAGCAGAAAGAGTCTTTGATTAGGACGTTCCATAGAGCACCGCCTTTTAGAACCAACATCATTTGTTTGCAACAGAATGCTCGCGATTGAATGTTTTTGGTGGGAACGCAGCCTAACAGAACATGTTTGCTGTCCACAAAGCTAACGCAATAGTTACCTAACAGTGAACGGGTTAAGATCTTAAAAAAACTGGCCAAGTGCAAGTGGGACTCGCACACAAACGGTTCCGTACCTCAAGGCAAAAACGTCGAAAAAAACACGTTTGTTGTATGTGAGCTCCCCTTAAATATTTATTTTATTTTGTTTTTAGTATTTGTTGTTATAGCGGCAACAGAAATACATAACTTGTGAAAATTTCAACTGTCTAGCTATGGCGGTTCTTGAGATACAGCCTGGTGACAGACAGACGGACGGACGGACAGACAGTGACGTTTTTGTAATAGGGTCCCGTTTTTACCCTTTGGGTACGGAACCCTAAAAAATAGTATGAGGTAGTCATAGGTAGTGCATTATCCTATTTGCCAGTGTACTCTTCGAACCAATGAAATTAACATGAAGTGCTCCCCACATTGCCTCAAGAACAGCGTCGTAGTGAACCAGCAACAGCTGCTGAACAGTCCCAGCTGGTCACATTTACGTCGTTGCCATAGCGACGGGGCTGCGATCACTATCCAGAGCGCTGGGCCAGTCACTAGCAAGGTTGCGAAGACTAGAGGCCACACCTGCAAAAAAGAAGAAATTTTTTTGGACTTAAAAAAAAAAAAATCTTTCTTGAATGTAGAGCAAGCATTGACATATATATTACTACATTGAGGGCAAGTTTCTGAAGATAAGATTGAAAAGCTGACTGTAACATACACACAGTTTTATTTGTACTGAATACTATGCAAAATAAATAGGTAATTAATAATAATAATTAATAATTTTAAATGATGTGTGAAACATGCTGTTACACTTGGTTTTCATAAAATTGTTGAACCAAGGTCAAAACATTTTTGAACATCGTTATGTTTGGTTGTGAAAGTTGTATTCCAAGTCAATGATTATTTTTATAGGACTAAATTATTCACAACAAGTTGCGCCCCGCGGTTTCACCTGCATAAGTCTCGATCCCGTGGGAATATCGAAATAAAAAATTTCCTACATCCTAATCCAAGTCATGGTCTACTCGTGTGCCAAATTCCATCTAAATCCATTCAGTCGTTTTAACGTGAAAGCACAACAAACAAACACAAAAATCAACTTTATAATAAATATTAGTTTAGATCCAAGACTTTAACTTGCTATTAAACATTAAAAAAAATATTTTATGAAGATTACCTCCCATTGAAAAGGTCTTATAATCGCCAGAGTCTCGCTCAACTTTGCTGGAGCATGTGTGAGGAAAGCGCCAGAGTCTGCCAGAGTCATGAACGAGAACTCGACCGCTTGTAGCCGCTCCCAAGTCATTGTCACATCTCCTAGGAAGAAATCTGCTTGCTGAAAAGAAAGTCTTTTTGATAAGCTCAGTTTGTCAATGACTTCTTCATCCACACTCACAGATGAGCATCCAAAGATGTCGACGTTGTTTTTAGGTGTAGTTGTACTGAACATGCTAATATAAATGGTTTTGTAAGGAAGGAGAAATTTAGTCCAATCCCCGTCGTATCGTCCCTCGCATGACTAAAAGTCTTATCTCATTTTTAGCTGATTTAATGCGGGCCACTCACGATCAAGTTCATGGGTATGCATGATTAGTCGACTTATCATGCATACCCATACACCGTCAAGTTTACTGGACGCGGCTTCAAGTCCGCTGCAAACTTGACGGTGAACTTGATCGTGAGTGGCCCGCATTAGTTAGGACAACTATATTATTCTATTCGTAATTCTTTACATTAACAAAATGTTATATTTTGAGATCCAAATAACATACAGGTACGACGGTTAGTGAAAAATTCCCCCTCCCCTCCTTCCCTCTCCCCCTTCGGACCCCTTCCCGATCCCTTTCCGAGTTGATATGTGTGCTATGACCTTTAATTAATCATCTCTTTTATTTTCCCAAAAAGTAGGAAACATACCTAGAATTGGCAATTGAATGTACCGTATTGTTTTTTTAAGCTTTTATTCCTTTGAGAAATTATTTTCATAGTATTGTAGCAAAACTTACACGTTTCCAGATCAGACCTAGAGTGCCCTTGAAAGTTCCGTTACTTGAAATACTTGACCCTTGGCTCCGGTCTGGTGGGTCGTAGTACTGATACCTTGGAAAAACAAACTCTAAGGCTTAATGAATAAAGTCGAAAGTAAGTTGTTGCTGTGTAAGTTTCAAATGGCCTTGACCAGCTTTAATTAGGGAGAAAGTGTTAAAGGTAAATTCGTGCAAGAATTTAATTTGTATCGTAAATAACTTCACGATTGTAATTGCTAATGTTTGGAGGTGTGGTGGTGCATTAAGGCATGTAATTGTATCATAAAATCAGCCTGTTTCAGACCCCAAATAAATTAGTTTTCGCTACCCACAGACATCTGCCGTCAAGAAGTTGGCCGATGCATTTCCGACCTAGCCTGGATGTAGTGCTCGACAGCGCGTACGATACGCGCTGACCGTGCGCACTGTGTTTATCGGTGGTGACCGAGTATTTAGTGCTTAGCTGACGGCAAACTGAGTACTCACAAGAGAGGTCACATGGTCACAACACAATAAATATTGCGTTCGCGACTCGTACGGTCGGTCGCTCGGTCAGCGTCGCACTAAAAGCCCGCATATACCGACATAGCGTGTCAGTCAACCGACGTACAATACGACCGACGTAACTTGGCGGGCCTAAACTTCGCGCAGAAGGCTGCGCACGAACGTTTTTTAGGAACCAAATGGTGGCATGAGGCGAGTGAGAGTGAGAGAACATGCGCGAAAGTTTGCAAAGGCTATACTCAGGCCCGCCACTGTGATCTTCTAACAAAAGCAAAAAAAATTTTCTCCTCACAGTTCATTTTGTTTATATGTATGTATGTATGTATATATATATCTATGTATTAGTATTTATTCTTGTATTTTATAAGTAGTCATTTCCTAGCTATTTATCCCATATGTTGCACCTGCCATGTTTTGTCTCTGCACCACCCTAAGGTTGACTGGTAGAAAATGCCTCAGGCATTAAGTCCGCCTTTGTACAGTATTTCTTTTACTTGTGCATAAAGTTTTAATAAATAAATAAAAGCACAGCAATGCTTCTTGACTGCCTAGACCATGCCATGCTTTAACTGCCATGGTGGTAAAACTTTCCTAAACGAGGCCGTACTTAAGGACCTTTACGATGAAGTGCTCATACGCACTAGCTACACGCGTCAACGACAGAGGTAATCACGAGGCTGGCGTCGACAACATGCCACTCCTGTATTTGAGCGGACGTCGACGGGTGCCGACGGCTTCAGTTGCCTCTGACGTTGATGCGTGTCGCTCGTGTGTGAGCACTAACTAAGTACTACTAACAAATTGAATGCCCTATAGATGATTTTAGTGAGACATTTTTCCTTATGACGTTGTATTTTATTTCTTACTTGAAATTCAGCTTATTTGCAATAAGCGAGAGCAGTTTGTCGTCACGTCCTCCGGTAACAGTGATCGTGTTATCGTTGTTGTACTTCACGAAATGCCACGGAGGTGCCTGTGGAAACATTACGAATATAATAATATAGGTACCTACATAATAGGTACATAATAATATCGGTACATGTTTGGTTTCCATCGAAACGTTATATGAAACGTTTATACGAAGCCTTTTAAAATCTATACTAATAATAAAGCTGAAGAAAATGTTTGTTTGACAGTTTGAACGCGCTAAATCTCTGGAACTACAAGTCGGATTTGAAAAAATCTTTTTGCATTTGATTACCCAATTCTTAAAGAGGGCTATAGGCTATTTGACATCACGCTATGACCCTTAGGAGCCAAGCAAAAAGAAAAAAGTCAGAAAGAACGTTAAACGAAAAGAAGTTGGTAATAGTTCGCACTATTGCCAACTTGCAGGTGATGCGATGCGACGGGGTGGGTCCAGGAACAAGAAATTTCACGCGGACGAAGTCGCGGGCAGAAGCTAGACAGTTAATATTTTAGCGTCTAGGGCGTCGAAAGCCCTCGAAGGTATTATGTTAGCCTACGGAGAAATTCGATGCCAACCTAACCTTACAATAATAATTTATGACTTACATGCAGCACAGGAACTTCAAAGACCCTTCCTTTGAAGTCTGTGTAGACCTTGTCCGGTGGAGGAAGCACAGGAGACTTGTACAGGGTGCCTGCCCACCAGTTCACCAGGGTCAAGTGGTTCAGACGATAAGCAGTCCCCTGGTTGTAGTAGATGCGGAACCTAACGAAAAAAAAGGACTTTAGGTAGCCTTTCAACTGTCAAGAAATTTCCTAGAGATCGGTAACAATAGAAAAAGTAATTGTGACACAGTTACTTTAATTACTTAATTACTTTTGTCGTAGTAATTGGTAATACTGTTTTTGCAATAATTTCTTCTCAGAATATCTTCATTCAGCCGAATGAAGTTCTCTGCTCTCTCTGCTTTTTACCAGGACATCGATAGGTCTGGTAATAAAAACCGAGCTTGGGTAGATCTCTTTATTATATATTAAAAAAAATAAACATAAAAATTATTATAGATGGCAATGTAAAAATTTTACATAGGGTGACACGATGGGCGATTTGCTTTTTCATCAGAGTTTAATTATTCGTGATTTTCATTATAATAAAGGTCTAAAAATACTTCTAAATTGACACTAACTCGACAAAACACCTTAATCTCACCAACTAAAACTGACTTGAAAACAAACCTTATTGAACAACATTTTCACGTAAACCCAGCTCGTAACCAAAATGAAGAATGACAGTTTCGTTGTGGTAAGCTAATAAAGTAATAAGACTCAATGTTTTCTTTGGCGCTTATAAAATATCGTGGACATTTGTGGGCCAAGTCTCAATCGAGTTACAAGTTTACAAGGCACGTGATTGTCCAAGACTTTGTATTCGTAGAGCTATTGAACTTTAGAGGGGGAAGGGGGGAGAAATGTAATTTTTAGACATACCCCTAGGCGGAGTGGTGGGGGGCAATCAGCCGGTTGGAAGTACTGGTGGAGACAGAAGGGTTCTGGATAGTAAATACTTCAATGTTGTTGTTCTAGATGACTTTTTTTATTGGCTGTGTTAAACAATGTTTGGTTTGATAGTGTATTCTTCAAGTAGAAGGTAATAAACCGTCCTCTACTATTAACAGTGTAATTTGAAAACATTGTAAAAAAACAATTAATAAAAAAAAAATAACTGTGGAGTTTCTTGCCGTCTCTTCTTAAAGGAAACGACCTATTGGAACCCTGCACCTAGCTTCTGACGATTCATAAGTGCCCAAGTGTAAATTCAAAATATTTTATTTCACATAAATCTTAAAATTAATTGTACTTAGCTAGAATGACATTTGAATATTTGTACACCATAATATGTGGTACAGTATATATAACCTAAAAAACTACATTCTTACAAATAAATAAATTCTAATTCATAAACCTACTTATTTGGCAGGTACGGTATTTTTTTTAATGATCAATTAGCATAATATTGCTTAAATATTGATTTAAAAATAATATAAAATCAAAACCGGACCGAAATTACTAGGTATTTGGTTAAATATCACGCGTAGCGGTTTTACAAAACCGAAATTGTACTGTGGTTTTGTAAATCGTGGCTGAATTTATGAGTTTATTTCTGATTCCCATTTTTTAATGAACATTTTAGTGCTTATACAATGAGATTATTAGGTTATCATATTAATTGAAACCACGTATTCTACCTAACGTATTTTAAACATATATTTACATAAATAAAATAATGAATAACAACTAACATTCTAGCCGTGGGACCTTTTTTTTCGTTTGAGTATCTAACAACATCAAACTTGATTTGTGATTATTTTGTAACAAAAACATATAGTTTGTTAAATTTAAAGTTTTTGATACCATCGCCCCACGCGTATCTACAGCCTTATTATCAAGGGTGATGTGCTGATTTTAAAGCGATTTATTTTGTTTAAAAATTTTTGTTTCCTATTTTTGACAGACTGATAAGAACTTGTAATAACCGCTGTACTGTTTAATGTGATAACCTAATCGCCACTCTATATAAAATATATGTAAAACACTAGCAATGCCCCGCGGTTTCACCCACATAAGTTTCGATCGCATGGGATTACCGGGAAAAAAGGTATCCTATGTGTTAATTCTAGTTAAAAACTATCTGTGTGCCAAATTTTATTCAAATCCGTTCAGTAGTTTTTTCGTGAAAGAGTAACAAACATCCATCCATCCTCACAAACTTTCGCGTTAATATTACTAGCAGCGCCTCACGGTTTCACCCGAAAAAGTGTCGATCCCGTGGGAATATCGGAATAAAAACTATCCTATCTGTTAATCCTCGTTATAAACTATCTGTGTTCTAAATTTCATCCAAATTCGTCAGGCAGTTTTTACGTGAAATAGTAACAAACATTCATCCATCCATCCTCACAAACTTTCGGGTTTATGATATTACTAGCTGCGCCCCGCGGTTTCACCCGCGTAAATATCGATCCCGTGGGAATATCGGGATAAAAAATAGCCTATATGTTAATCCAAGGTATCTCCATACAAAATGTTATCAAAATTGTTCCAGCCGTTTAAGCGTGAAGACGTAACAAACATAAACACAACACACACACTCACAAACTTTCGCCTTTATAATATTAGTGTGATATATACGAGTTGTTTATCCTAATTCCTACTATATAGTAGGAAGTAGGATAAACGAACACTTCTGTGACAGTCTGTACGTAAAGGATCTTAAGAGCCAACTTTCATATGGTGCACGTATTCTCTCAGACAATACAGTGTTGTATTGTGTCGACTGTTTACTTGCTACGGACACATTTACGACCTTAACCGATAATGAAGCAAAGACCCCATAGCTTTATAACATAGTACACCCTACCATATGGAAGTAGCTATCACAGGTAAAATTAGCTTGAGAATCTATTTATATGCCCAGTTTGGCAATAATAAATACTACCATTGGTAAGCAAAACGATCCGTTTTTGTTTATAGGAACGGGGATCCGATCCGGGAAAGAGTAAGGGGATCAGACCGGAATGATAAAGTTTATAGTGGATAAGACAGAAATTAAAACAGAAAAATAACTAGCAATCAGTTCAGGGGATCCGACCGGAATAACTCAGTAAATGGAGGTAGGGCTGGTCGTCACTTTAAGTTAGGCTATTTTGGTTATTACCTTACTTTTAAATTGTTGTTTTCCGCGCTTTTCAATTGTTTTTGCTGTGTACTGTGTCGAATGTTTACTTTCTATAGTCGCATGCTCCTTCTATCAGTGAAGACCAAGTTTTATGTGTTTGGGCTTTCGATCAACAATAGTCCTAGATTTCCGATGAGCGCATTAAAAACGGCCGGAAAAATTATACCACAAATAATGTTGTGGTCTTGCAACATAGTTTTTTCAAGCATGCTTGTTTCAAACGTGCTTTTTTAAACGTGCTTAGAAATTATGTTAAATTTTTCCATATTTTTTTTGTTCTTAACACTATAGAGGTATGAGCAACAGGGTGTAAAGTTCACTCATACTCTATAGAAAAGGGAGGATCCTCCGACCAGACGGGTGTTATGTCTGGCGGGCAACTGCCCAATGATTCATGTCGGGCCGTTGTATCTATGCTAATTGCGCGGTAAACTCTGCTTGCGCGATGCAGGATTTTCGTGACGTAGTATGACGCGTTGTTCGCATGTGGCGTTGTACAATTCTGCTACAACACATTGAAGGGCACTGAACGAGACACAGAAGTTTTATTGTTATTACGCCGAGGGGCGTTAAGTGTCCCACAAAGAGTTAATTAAAAAATACTTTTACATTTCAATCAAAGTAGCTACTATATTGCAAACGGTAATAAACTTTATGTTTGAACTAGCTTCTGCCGGCGACTTCATCCGCGTGAAATTTCACCCTCCTCCACTCACCTTCTTAGGGGTGGAATTTTGAAAAACCCTGTGTGACCGATGTGATTTTGTTCCCAATCTTTAATCTAGTGCTTGATCGAATACTTGGACACTTGCGACTTAGTAAATGGAGGTAGGGCTGATCGTCCGTTTTTATTAAATGTAAGGGCCTTTATAAATTGTTCTTTTCCGTGCTGTTCAATTGTTTTCAATGTGTATTGTCTCGGCTGTTTACCTTCTTTGGTAACGTGCTCCTTCAGTGGGCCAAGTTTTATCTGCTCCAACACTTACGACTTGGTAAGTGAAGTGACCTTTACTTTTTCATGAGATGTCAGGGCCTTTTTAAATATTTTTTTTTTCTCGCTTTGCAATTATTTTCACATTGTATTGTGTGACATTCCCTCTCACCGAGAGGAGGCCTGTGTCCCAGCAGTGGGAACATTATAGGCTGATTATGGTTATGGTATGGTATTGTGTGAAACTGAATTGTTTACTTTTTTTTTGTCTTTTAATTTAATCGTATGTTCCTTCACTGGGAACCAGCTTTTGTCTGCTGGACACGTACTAAGCGGATGTAGGGCTGATCGTCACTTGTTTATGTGAGCGTTTAAAAAATTTTCTTCTCCATGCTTTTTATTATTTTATTCGGAACACCTAAACCTGTAGTTTGGGGTCCGCAGTCACCTTCGGAAAGCACGTTAAGCCGTTGGTCCCTGATGTCATTCGTGGATCGTTGGCAGTCGTTATGGGAAGCCCGAAAATCTGCGAACCAGTCTTAATTAAGGGGTATCGTATTACCCTGTAATTGGGTTGTGGACGTCAGAAAGGCAGTTGCTGCATTCAATACTGATATTCAGCTGCATCCGGTTAGACTCGAAGCCGACCGCAACAGAGGTGGGACAAGGCTAGGCAGAAGACGATGAGTCGCCTTCGGAGTTGTATCTTAAGCAAGATAGTGACTACCTAGCTTATTATCAACACACAATCTATCCTTAATTTCTTTGCGCCAACTCCACATTCAAGCCCAAACTTTCTCTTCGAACCCATATCTTTCATTCCTCTGCATACCATGCTCATACCATGAAAACCGACTTCCTTTGTCAATTCTCATCATCATCATCATTTCAGCCGAAAGACGTCCACTGCTGGACATAGCACCCCCCAAGCACCTCCACTTCGACCGGTTCTGTGCTTCTCGCATCCAACGGGTTTCTGCGGCCTTCACAAGGTCGTCGGACCACCTTGTTCTTGTTCCGGTACACGGTCGCCACTCCAGAAACTTTCGGCCATCTGTTCTGCGAGCAATGCGCCCTGCCCACTGCCACTTAAGTTTGACAATTCTAATTCCATCTATTAGCGTAATATATTTATATTATTTTACTCTATTTAGCGTTATGACAAGCTAAAACACTAAACAATGGTCCATCCATTATATTATTATTAAAACGTCAATATGTCAGACGTTTAGCACGCACGTTTGTTAATTGAGCTGTGACGTCACACAGATATTGCATTAACTGGTTAACGTTTTAAATAGAGTGGAAACCAATGTTGAACACTAAAATGAGGGAAATATTGAGTGTTGCTAGTTATTTAATGCCGGGAAATTGCTGTTTAAGTGTAGCAATACACAGAATTTGTAGTAGTTCTAGGTATTTTTGGGTGGAAATCACGTGAATGCTTCAAGATAGTTAAGAAAGAAGTGAGAACTGGATATCATGAAGGGAAGTAAAATTAAGGAAAAGGAATATTAGAAAAATGAAAAGGAATATGATTGGTGATATACCCACGAGTCGTACTCAGCGCTTCTCCTCCACTTTTATTATGCGCACAGCCAAAGTGTGGAACTCTCTGCCGGCACTGCTCCCTCCCTCATTTAACCCATCTGCCTTCAAAGCAAGAGTGAACAGGCATCTTCTGGGCACGCTCGTTCCATCATAGACCTCATCTATTGCTTTCCATCAGGCGTGATCGGGGTCAAGAGCGGGCCCATTTAGTAATAAAAAAAAAAGATTCGATGGTCGCAATACCTACTTACACATAGAGAACTGGGTATCAATAAAAAGTTAGTAGTTTGCTTTTGTAAAGCTCTTGAGATGAAGCAGAAACAAAGCCTCTTATTGAAAATAGCTGCGCCCCGCGGTTTCACCCGCATTTGTCTCGATTTCGTATGAATATCGGGTTAAAAAGTATAATTTGTCTTAATCCAGGCTATGATCTACCCGTATGCCAAATTTCATTCAAATCGTTTCGCCGTTTTAGCGTGAAAGCGTAACAAACAAACATAAAAAATCTAATAATTTATTTTTATAATATTATAGTTTAGATAATACTTCATCATCGTCATCATCATCATCATCAACCACATCCCGGCTTTGCCCACTGCTGGCCATTAATCACTAGCAAAGAGAGGCATTTTTGCTAAAATAAAAGTTAATTAGTCAAAAAAGCGCTTACCAGCACCTTAATTGCGTAACACACTATCAAACACAAACTGAATTATTTTGAAGCATATTGCTAATCCAGTGCTTCATATGTTCGAAAAATTAGTCTGCTCAACAACGTAAATAACGCAATGAATGTTGTTGAACTGTCAAAATGAAAGCCATCGCTACTGCAATCGCGCTGGTAGGTACGTTTATCTCCTCAAAAATTTATAATAAACCTCTCGTTAATTTTTCCACATTCCGTTGTCAGCATGCGTCGGCGCGATGTGTATCGGTAACCCAATTACACGGAGGTAGGAATCTACTTATTCAATTATTTCATTATCCATTAATTATCGCTTTATCAATATTTCCATTATGTTCTAGTGCAGGGGTGGCAGGAGCTTTTAAAATTCGTGTCAAGTTTAGACGTTTGTGAAATGTTTTGCATCTAGGATGTTGATGTACGTATGGAATAATTAAAGAAATGGCGACCATTTTTAACCACTTGTGGGTGGTGATAAAGAAATTATCAGGAAAAGAACCGGAGTTACCAACATAGCTTGCAGAGTAAGCAAGCTGAAGTGGCAGTGGGTTGGCCATGTTTGTCGAGGGGCCGATAGCCAGTGAAGCAGACGAGTCCTGGAGTGGATAACGCGTGTGGAACCAGCTAGATGGAACGACGACCTAAAGAAGGTTGTTGGGACAGACTGGATGCGGAAGGCTGACAGGGTGTTTTTGCCTGGGAGAGGCCTATGTTCAGCAGTGGACTGCAATGTGGACTGAGTTGGTTGGGTGGTGTTGTCGCCACCCAGCCAACACAGCAAAAACACGGGTAAACACACGTCTTATACAAATAAGACGTGATCCTAGCATATATCCTGAAGAATATCATATATTTTTTCTGATTTGTTTACTGTAGTCGATCATGTACTTTTATTGTTTCTAAAACTTTCTTTTTTTGCGTTTAGGTCCTGTAAGCCCCTTAATAGTGGTCAGCGGGATTGTCCCGAAAGGAAATGGCTAAGGAAGGAACACTGGTGGGTTTTAGTCAGTAACAGTCTGACACTCCCTTGCCCTCCACCCAGAGCGGGAGGGGGTCATTTGACGATTTCCCAACCAGAAAAAAATAAATAAATGCTCCTTTAGAGTCAAGCTTGCAGTGGGGTGATATGTAGGTACGCATTGATTGGTCATGTTGCAGCCTGTTTGATGCTGCTCAAATTTCAGCCAACCCTATCGTTGTATATAAAACGCCTGTATATTTATTTTTACTCTGTTTATCGTTGAATGATTTATCGACTTAATATAGGTTAATTATGGTAATGTGTGCAGTTAATAAAAGTGTACAAGTCAAATACTATGTAGGTACTGGCTAGATCAGATTTGTGGTTGAACCGCATTCGGTACCTTAATTTAAGTCAGTGGGTTTTATTTGGGAACTATATTTTCTATCACCAAAATTTATATTTGTCATCAAGTTGTACGAGTAGGTATCACCTAATAAATAGATCTATCGCCACGAAATATTTTCGTTCTCAGATAAACAAAAATTGTTCCCAGGTATGAATTATCAAATTAATGTTAATATATGTGTAAAATAAGAGATCGGACATTATCGAGAACCGAATTAGTTACGAGGTTAATTATTTAAAAAAAAATGCTTAGGTTAGGTTAGGTTAGGTTAAAACTGTGACCTCCTACGCACGAGCCGAGCGAGCGAAGCGAGCGGTGCCGCGGTAGCGGCCGGCGAGTGCCAGAAACGACTAAATTTTAAAGAAAAAAAATATGGAAAAAGGATACTTGAAGGATATGGAAAAAGGATATTTGAACTTAATGCAATTTTCTAGTAACATAATATGATTTATTGGTGATCTCTTTAAATTAGTTTGCTTAAATACTTATTAGGACACACCTATTATAATACATACAAAAACATTTATTTGGTACTAGACCTTATATCTCAGGATTTTAGGTGATTTATTGTGGAACTGATTTTGCATTGTTTGGTGACTACATTTTGGTGACAGATCTACTATTTGGAGGACAAACCCTATTATTTAAGAAACACAAAACTAATTAAATTGGTGATAGCTTAAATGATACCCGTTTTATTTTATTACAAGCTTTTATTATTCAGAGGAACAGCAAACAGTTACATTATGAAAACTTAAAACTAGTTTGGCAATATTTGCATTTTGCTAATAATGTAACCCACAACACTGTCCACGGGTTATCACAATAATATAATATAAAAAAAATAATCGCAAGGGGTGAAAAAAACTGAGAAAAAAAACCTCCTCCTCCTTTTTGGAAGTCGGTTAAAAATAATAAAATAAAAGAAAGATGACTAATAACAACCTATATAACAGGGGGCGAGCCTACCATCAACCGGGCACAAATCCAGACTCCGAGCTGTTACTAAGAAATTCCAGATAGAAAAACCCAATCACACTTTGCCCGACCTGGGTGTCAAACCCAAGACCTCGTTCATAGCAGTAGCGTTGGCCACCACTAGACCAACGAGGCAGTCACCATATTTATGAGATACAATAAATACATTATAAAAAAATAAAAAATAATTAAAAAAATATTTATTTCTCCAACATAACTTGGCTAAACAGATTAGTGATTGGAGCCTCCCTTTAAGCAAGTAATGCTGATATAGGGAGACTCCGCTCTTCCATACCGAATACTACTTGGAAAACAATAAAAATAATAAAAAATACACTCTTAGTGTGAGTGTGTGAGTATATGTGTCTGACTGAGTGAGTATATGTGAGAGTATGTGGGAGTGTATGAGAATATGTGTGTGTGTATTATTAACAAACAATTAATAACAAAGTAAAGAACAGTTTACCAAAAAAAATTTGCTACTCGCGAAAAATAGTTTGGTCGGCAGGCATGGCCTGCCCAGTCTGATTTCAGTCTTGTAGGGTTTCGAGTTCCATCGCGAAAAATTAAAGTAAAAAGTATTGAAATTAAATAAATAAAGTAAAACTTACACGCTCTCTCTCGGGTTAGTGATGACAGCGACCCTCATGGCTTCCTTGATGGTCATCAGGAAGGTCTCGCTCACCGGACCGTAAGGCCAGTAGAAGAAGTACAGTATCATGCTGTGGATCAGGTTGTTTTCTGTCAACTGAAAAAATAAATTGAAGAAGCAGATTCAATTTACAGAGATATTTATTTTAAATCCATAACATGATAATATTTACGTAATCTATGCTAATATTTAAAATAATAATAATATGTGCATTTATATGAAAAAATATCGGTCGTGTGTATGCACACTTAGGCCCCGTTCCCACTATGTCGTGACGACAGATTATCGTGTCGTTTGAAGCGTCGTGCCTTGTGTATTTAAATGGAGGTGTTCACATATAGGACTATACGATTAACTGTCGTCCACGACTTTTTTTCGCAGTTGTTCACATATAGGACTATACGATTAACTGTCGTCCACGACTTTTTTCGCAGTGACGACAGATTGTCAAGTCATTGGGAACAGCAAGCACGACAGTCACGGCTAACACGACTTATCGTGACGACAAATCATGTGTCGTTTATAGCAACTATCTATCGTAGCCACACAGTATCACACACAAACATTCATACCACTACTTATCTTCAAAAGAACGTAGAGGCGACTAATGTGCAAACGACAAGGCGACTGCTGTGAACAGTAAAAATGTCGTCACGATCCAATGGGAACAGAACTAGATACAACAGTCGTGCAATGATAAAATATTTCGACGACACTAAAAACTATCGTATGTCCTTCCCCGGGATGCAATCTATCTATCTGCCAAATTTTATCGAAATCCGTTCAGTGGTTTAGGCATGAAAAGGTAACAGACAGACAGAGTTACTTTCGAATTTATATTAGTATGGAAGTATGGCTTGAATATGAGTCATTGTAACTTGAATTAATAAAATAAATAAAATTGCACCTTTCAATCCATTTGAAATTACTTACATACCCTTTTCATTAAAAAATCCAAATCCAATAGTCGATAACCTATTCACAGCCGGAAAGCCAGCTCAATGAGCTTAAAATCCAAGTAAATTAATATTCTGAATAAATATTGTTTGTGTTGTAAATTAAAATTGTGTGTTGAATGGCCTTACAGTTTCAACTGCAAGCTTTTAATAATGCTCACTCCCGTTAATAAATTCAAATAGAGATACAAACAGTGATTTATGAATGCAGTCAACGCCATCTTTTTAATTAATGAAAATTGGGGAAATATTAATTATGAATACACGGCTTTTATTGACTTCCGTTTGTTGTTTTATCACAGAGAAGAAGATATATGGATTATGCTTTATGATTTTGCTTTTTAGGGTTCCGTACCAAAATGGTAAAAAGGAACCCTTATGGTGAGACTCGTCTGTCTCTTTGTCACAGCTGAATATCTCACCTAAAACTGCAATATTCTACACCGCAGTGCGCAGTGTTAAAATTATCTAACGAATATAGGCCTTTTTTTTTTTTTTTTTTTTTTGCGGATGGGAAATCATCAAATGACCCCTCCCGCTCTAATATAGGCCTCACTGATGAAAATTTAAAAACATATGATGGTACGGAACCCTCGGTGCGCGAGTCCGACTCGCTCTTGCCCGGTTTTTCTTTTTTTTTGTTGAAAGAAAGAAAGAAAGAAAGAAAAATGCGTTTATTGGCATTACATCAAAATAAGTACACCTTAAAACTATAAAAACAGAAAACAAAGATTATAATGCCAAAAGGGCCTCAGCTCAGCATAATGTCAGATGACAACACAAGGTGTACCACCTGACGCTGATTTTCAGCTGCAACCCACGAGTGCCATACGCTGGAATAACAAACACATAGAGATATGCGTGTCCGTTAAAATAAATTAACAAAATACGGCAAAAGCTAGTATTATAATAGTCATTATTCACCTCGTACAGAATATTCTCACACTCATACGGCTCACAGAGTATGAGACTGGTTCTTTGATCCGACACATCTAAAGCTTTTCGCAGAAACTTGTAATACTGGAACATAATAACAGCAATATTAGGTTTAGTGTTTGGTCAAACTGGGGCGCGGGCGCAGAGCGGGCGCGGGTGCGGGAACGTGCGCGGGCTGCCTGTCCGGACTAGAGCGCGGCTGTGTTTTGCGTGTTTTCGTGTCCAGTGTTTGTCAAGATATAATAGGGATGAAAAAGACTCATTTTTACTAGAAAAAAGCTCGAACCCCGGTCCCCGCGCGGGCAGCCCGCGCCCGCGCCGCGCACCCACTGCGGCCACTTGTATGAACGAACTATGGCGTGAGCACGCACCCCGCGCGCCGAGCAGCCCGCGCCGCTCACCGCGCCCGCGTGCCCATTATGGACGATCAAAGGAAGTTCATATATGTTTGAGTTCGCCGCGACGCGCCCGCTCTGGCAGTCTGGCCAAGCACTTAGACTTAAGGCACCTATCCCACTGCGCGCCGCCCGACGAGGATGTGACTATAGCTATCAACGATTTTACATACAAACATAAATTCACGCTTCCTGCCCCTGGGGGTAAACAGAAACTACAGAACGCCACCTGCTACGATCCTTGCATGCTTAGATGGTTTGGTTATGTTGAGAGGATGAATGAAAGGCGACTAACAAAAGGTATTTTAAGGCAGATGCGATTGGAAACGCCGGGAGGGGACGCCCTTGTCGAAATCGCGAAAAAAAAAATCTGCTGTTCCCTACATTTTGACGAGTTATACCTACGAACATAAATGTAGGGAACAGCCGATTTTTTTTTTTGCGATTTCAGGTTTGGTCCCGTAGTAAAAGTTGTTTATTATGATGAGTACAATTATCTCTTAAGAGGTTGTTAATGTTTTACCAATAACCCTGTATATTACCTTATTGGTAATGTTCTTCAGAAAGGTCTGCTGTTTAGTACGAGTACTACTGGTCAAACACGCGCGCCGGTTGCTCGCAACTGGCGCGCGTGTTTGGCCAATTCTCGTAATTAATTAAAAACGTTCAAAATATGGTCGCAATCTCATCTCAGCGACAGTCAATGTCAAAAACTTGTCAAAAATGTAGGAAATCAAAGGTATTTTTGACAGATGAGACATATTAGACTGTGAACGTTCTTTACCTCTATGGATTGTATTGCAAAGCATATTGGGTATGTCATTTCCTTAGGTATAGAAAATATAAAGAATATATAATATTAGAAACATACATGAAACAAGTTTCACAGAAAACAACTTCTGTATCTGGCTTATTCAATTTGCCTCTTTAACATAAAATATGTTTCTTGGAAAATAAGTTTCATTTCTCGTGCCTTCTCGGAAAAAATCGGGAGTATTTACCTTATGTTTGTTTTCTTTTGTTGCGATGTCCAAATTAATAGTCAGTACGTTGTGTTCACTCAACATACAGAGCAGGTCAAATATATCTTTTGATCTGTAAAAATATTAGAGTACTTACAGTTCGCGTCAAATAACTTTGCCGCTCTGAAGTAGGCAACAAATCACTGCGCAGTAGTTAATCGTATGAATAAAACAGCAGCGCGCATGCGCGGCTAGCGAAAAGCCTAGCTTCAGAGCGGCAAAGTTATTTGACGCGAACAATACTTGTAATTACTTCCCTGCTAATTTCTTACAGCGCACTTTTCACTTTTTATTTATTTCTTATTTTTTTAGACCCTTAGTATAATTGTTTTTTTTTATATTTTGAATAAATTTATTATTTATTTATTTTATTTATTTATGTCGTGTTGTGTACATTTTAGTCTGTGCTCAATATAGTAGATTGCTCTGCTTTTCACTTCGATTGCGAGAAAACGAAACAAGCATGAAGTAGTAAATTTTTGAACAGTATTTTCACTGTTTAAAAATGTTGCAAAATTGAAGAAGAGAATAGGTAGCTAATTCCCACCACGAAACTTTTTGAAAGTTTTTTTTTTAATTTTCTTCTTGTCATTTGACTTGGGTACTTCATACTGCCAAGTCATAAACACGTTTCTTTGCGTTTTAAAATAATAAATGACAACTATTTTGTTTGGTTTTGTTAAATTAACGATAGAAAACTGTTTTTTTTTAATACTTTTTTTACTTATAGGAGTAGGGTAGGAGTAGTGTAGGAGTAGTGTAGGAGTAGGGTAGGAGTAGGGTAGGAGTAGGTTAGGAGTAGGGTAGAAGTAGGGTAGGAGTAGGGTTGGAGTAGTGTAGGAGTAGGTTAGGAGTAGGGTAGAAGTAGGGTAGGAGTAGCGTAGGGTAAGGGGTAGGACACCACGCGAACAAAGTAGCGCCGGGTAGCTACAAATAATTGATATGGTACTCGTAAAACTACCGTTTATAATAATATTAACATATAATCTTGTGGAGCACACACTTAACGTGCTCTTATTTTCTGCATTTTCATTCTAAAATAAAAGAAATAACCAAACAAACGATAAGGGCGCCACTGCGCGGTCGGCGTTTGGTCGGCGCCCTCTTAACAGTTGATGGCAATAGGCTCGCCCCCTATTAGATGGGACTTAAACATAACTGGCGAAATGTGGGTGTATTACAGATACACTTCTCTCTACCTAACCTGTCAGGAAATATACACGTGGTGTTATGTTAATTTTGTAACTTATAGAAGGGATAATCTCTTGAAAACTCTTACCTGATATTCGTGGAATTTCCCCGCACTATTGTTATACTCTTCGTGGGTAAAGCTTCTGCAATATCTTTGACAGCTATAGAGAAGTCTTTCGGCAGTTTCGTCACCATGTCTGACGTCACATCTCGGATATCAACGAAGCCGAAAACCGTGTGTACAAAAACCATTATGAATAGTATTTTCTGCATTAGTTTCATTTTTATAGTTGTTACAGTTGTCATGCAATATTATATTATTTTGGACAACGCGTATGATGAAAAAAGATCCATAAAAGAAGTCATTTCTTTAAAAACTTCGTCAAAAGATGCTTTAAAAGCTCATTTCTCAGGAAAACTAGACCACAACGAAATATATTATGTGACTCTCTTAGGTATAAGTAGTACAAAGCAATATTGTCGACTCAATTGAATGCCGACTTCAACGATTGAGGTCGATGGACTGACTCGCGACTAATTCCTTCTAATATCCTATGATATTACTTCATAAGTTATATTTTAGACAAAGAGTAAAGTTACAGATAGGACATGATTCTCGCATCTACATATTTACTTGTTCTGTCGACGGAAGACTTCCAATTTAGGAAAAATTGGTGATCTTGTGGCTTGGTAATAACAGCCGCACGGTTCGATCGAGGTTAAGCTATGCTTGCCACGGTCAGTCCGTGGATGGGTGACCATCTTTACGTATGAAGACCCTCCGTGCCTCGGAAAGCACGTTAAGCCGTTGGTCCCGGCTGTCATTCGTGGATCTTTGATAGTCGTTATGGGTCGTCTTAAGCCCAAAGGTGTGAACATCCAATCTTACCACGGGGTATCGTATTACTCGTATTACCCAGTAACTGGGTTGTGGAGGCCAGATAGGCAGTAACTCCATGTAAAATACTGGTACTCAGCTGCAACCGGAGAGATGATGATGAGTTATTGAATCCTTTACAAAAAAAAATCCCTGGCTTGTAACGTGTTAGGGCAAGGTTATTAATCGATTAATCGTTGAGTATGAAATTATCATTTCAGTATAAAGATCAGAACGCATGTAGGTACGCGTGTTACGCACCTTTGCGAAATGTGTACCTAACAATGATTAATGACAGGGTGCCGAGATGGGAATGTTTCGCATGATAAATAAATTCATGGGTGCCGAAGTAAATATTCATGGGTGCCGAAATGGGACTATACCAGTGCGACAAGTTTTAATTAATTACAAAAGGATTATTTTCCTATTGCTGTTAGCACACTGTGCAGGGTAACTAAGTTAAGTTTCTGGGGACTGTGTCTGTAATAAGCATTTTATTTTTATTTCAGTTTGTTTTTTAATTTTCTGATCTCCTAACTGGCCAAGCTTCTCTGTCACCTCTATTTATTTAGCAACTCTTTGCGCCTGTGCAACGAAGTATATCGGGTCCCCTCCCCACGGACCGGCTTGGATTGGCGTTTGACGAGTAAAGTGGCTACTTTTCATCGGAAGGGCCCACATGACCGATGAGTTGAAAGCTTTACCGTGTTGCCTTCCACATTCAACACCTTTGGGTTCAGGGATGACGTTATGTGTGAGTGACGCATTGCTGTAATATTGTCATTTATGATTGGATTTGGTGACTTGCCCGTCCTCCAATAGCCGTAATTTGATAATACGAGTATCATGAAGATTTTGCTCATAAAACTTCTTCAAGAGATATCCTACGATGGCTGGTTTTTCAATGATCTGATAACTTTATTCGAAGAATAATTTTGAAATTTTGACAGTTGTTTCATACAAAAACTGTCAAACGTCAGTTTTATTCCTTGAATAAAAGTTCCCTTGCGATGGAAAATCAGCCCTTAGTGGAAACATTAAATAAAAATATTTACTTTTAAGTAGGTACCAGAAGAGGTAAAAATCAGAACCTTTTAGTCTAGGATCACTGTGTTGTCCATGTATCAAGAGGTACCCTATTTTCTCAAGAACGGGTAGATATCTTTTATTATCCTACTTTTGGGAAAATACCTCCTCCCATTCTTTCCAGCAGCTTTTGAGCAGTGGTGGCCCAGTGGTAACAGCCGCGACTTACGAGTTGTAAGTCGTAGGTTCGAACCCAGACAAGCGTTTTACTTAGTGTAAATTATTCCATCGCCACTGCTCTCAAAACGGTGAAGGCAAACATCGTGAGGAAACCGGCATGTCCTAGAACAAAAACTTCGAAGACATGTGACATCTACCAAGCCGCACTGGGCCCGCGTGGGGATTACAGCCCACTCCCTCTCACTGAGAGGAGGCCTGTGTCCCAGCAGTAGGAATGTTATAGGCTGATTAAGTATTCTTTCCGCTCAGAAATTAGCCAGATGAATTCGCCAAATGATGACTTGAGAAAAAAAGCCCACTACAAACAAATATATTCCTTGAAATAAAAAACACAAATAAAATTTACTTAGATGAAAAATTAAAATATTTACGATGTCATATTTAATTTATTCCTTGTTATGGTCTAGATTAAATTTGCCTGCCTAGGGAAATCACAAAATAAAATTTGTTAAGTTGCCCACAATATTTCATTGTGTATTTTTTAACTTATGGTGCTTACGTTGAAACTTATTCTTGTGCAATGAATGATGAACAGCCGTAAGTAGACAGTTTGTTTCTTTATTCTGAATACTCCTGAATTTTCCTCTTAGGGCTGATTTCAGTATCGAGGCTCCTTAGGGCCGAAGCCTGCCGGGTCAGCGGGATTGTCCGAAAGGGTTACCACTGGCCCGGAACATAAAGGGCTAAGGAAGGAACACGGGTGGGATTTAGTCAGTAAGAGTCTGACACTCCCTTCCGCTCCACCCAGAGCGGGAGGGGTCATTTGATGATTTCCCATCCAAAAAAAGGGCTAATTATTCAATCGACCGATAATTTTTATTCGTGGAATAAAATTGACGTCTGACAGTTTTTTTACGGAAGAATAAAGTTATATGGCGTTGGAAAAATCAGCCCTTAGTGTAGTAGTAGAGTGCCCAAAAGGCAGGCAGCATTGCCACTTTGTATGGCAATGCTGATTCTTTGGCCAGCTCTCTGGTCATGTAAAGAGACGACCCACCGCTTGGCCATGTCTCGAAAAACGAAGTGGGCACTCGAACTTCATAGCCTTAGAGTTTCAACCCTAAACGGCTCGAACCCTATAATTGGGTAATTTTAAGCAACTAATGAATAGTGCGAACAGGCTTTTATTGTGACAGTTTGCTACCAAACTGTTGGTGTATTTAAAGAGGTGCCACGAAAGTGCTAAATTAGGGACAACGCAGCATAATCTAGAAAATCAGCTCTGCCTCTTGTTAGATCGCCAGTGTTTTTATGACTGAGCTTTTTTGTAAACTTAAAAAGAAAAGAAAGAAAGAAAATACATTAATTCGCAGTAAGTAAACATGACGCAGAGAAAGAAAAAATGAAAAAAAATATCATGTCGGGGGAAAATATGCGTTACAACAAAACGGCCATCGCACAGCATAATGCTATGACCCTATGCGAGACAGAGCCCCAGCGCTGGTTTTCAGTGAGTTCGGGAAGACAATAGAAGAAGACGAAAAATAACATAATTCTATTTCCAATAACAATAATAGTGCCCATTGGCCATTATTAATAAAAAAATATAATATTGGCATCTGGCCGCCCATTGTATGTTTTGTAGTAATAATCGTACTTTTGTTATGTATTTTCTTGAGTAAAATAAAGTATCAATAAATAATATAATTTTAGTATAACAAAAACATAATTTTAGTGCTAAAACGATATCCCTGGGAACCACAGATATACAGGATGAAATTGAATTGGTGCGCCAAATTAAAACATCTAATTCAACGTGTTTTATAGAAAATTTAGATCATTTCATCAAGGAAAGGGATACGTGCGCGTAGGCAAGCTATTTGGCAACGGTCGTCGCGTGACCTTTTCTTCTTCGTAGAACGAACGGTCAAAATTAGGTAATTGCCCGCTAGTTCAACGCATTGCCAAGTTGCTTCATGTTGTATACATTGTGTGTGCGATGAATGGGTTGCCCACCGGCAAGGTACTGGGTCCCATGGGATCCAAGAATGACGACATACGACACCATACATTGATTATGTAAATATTTATTATGCTACCCATGAAATCTTATGAATGTGCGTTAATTATGAGAGTTGGATAGAAAAATCATCTCTTTTATTTTCCCAAAATGTAGGAAACCTTTAACGGGCGCGCGCTAAAATTGATAGTTTAATTTTCTTACTTGTTTTGATAGACTATTTTTTTTACTGGAACGCCAATAATTCGTGTTTACTTGAAGGCAATAACTTAGTTTGCACTATCTAAGACGATAAACACGATTTTTTCAAGAAATTTAGATTCGGGAAATGACAATTTATAATGATTATGTAACTGTTACTGAACCTCCTACTTTGAGTTGAAGCAACCTTTCAATTTCATCCTGTTTATGACGACTAGACGCAAAGAGGTATACTTCTAAGCACAGAAAGGGATACTCAAAGTTGAACATAAGTTAGATGGTATAACAAGGCATTGAGAGATCATATCGTCTGCACTACACTGTACGTACGGGTACTTACATTTGCCGAAGTCGACTTTTACAAATTGTTTTAAACGCGAACTGACGGACGGTGATTGTAAACTGTACTGGTGAAGTGGATTCAATTAAGTTTGTTGGTTGTTTGCTGCAGCAGTGTGTAATCTAAACATAAGAATTAAAGTCGCTTTTCACGTCTCTCTGTGTGAACGCGTTGTTCTTCTAAACTAACTGCTTTGATGCGATTTTCATCATCATTTAGAGATTAAAAAAAAAAACTCGAATACATGTGACATCTGCCAACCCGCACTGGACATGCGTGGTGGAGCCCACTCGCTCTCACTGAGACGAGGCCTGTGTACCAGCAGTGGGAACGCATAGTTTTGTGCAAGTTACAGGAATGTGTATCCCGGGCTTTATGAATTAATATTTAACAAAGAACAAAGTAGATATTGTTTTTGCAAAACTTGAAGGCAGTAGAAGTAAACTCAGGCTCTCACTCAGACTACGCTCCACTTGCTGTAGTGCCCTAAGTGCCCGTACACCGTACTACTACGGATAACTTTATGAATGCCACTGATGCCACTATCAACATGGCCACCTACTGGGCTCAAACAATATAAAATATCGAAGAAGAGTACCGCACGAGCGGCCCGTGGCTAAATAATAACAGCCGCACAGGTTGATAGATCAGGTTAAGCTACGCTTGCCGCGGTTGGTCTGTGGATTGGTGACCATCTTTACATACCTACTGTGACCCTTTCGCGCCTCGGAAAGCACGTTAAGCCGTTGGTCCCGGCTGTCATTCGTGGATCTTTGACAGTCGTTACGGGTAGTCAGAAGCTCGAAAGTCTGACCACCAGTTTTATCAAGGGGTATTTATTTATTTAATACTTCAATCACATAAATGTACAGAGGCGGACTTAATGCCATAGGCATTTTCAACCAGTCAACCTTTGGGTAATGCAGAGACAAACAGTGGTAGGTGCAATCAAGAACATTGAGGAATAAATATTTTAAATATAAAGATATGCATAAACCTAATAAAACTATGAATATAATATATACCTAATTACATATAAATATAAGCACAAATAAATATACATAAATACATGAATATACTTACTAAAAAGAAATAAGACAAACAATGAGAAAATATTACCGTTGTGATGATACTGCCAGCTTCTTGCGAATGTGTTCGCGAGCCTTAACTTTAAAGGATAATCGGTTGGTTGCCATCCTGATTTCCTGGGTATCGTATTACCCATGCAGTAATTGAGTTGTGGAGGTGAGATAGGCAGTCGCTCCATGTAAAATACTGGTATTCAGCTGCATCCGGGTAGACTGGAAGCCGACCCCAGCATTGTTGGGAAAAGGCTAGGCAGACGATGAGTACCAGCGACACGAAAGAAGATGATCAGTCTATCGCAGCCAATTCAATCAAAACCTCAGTTCAAAGCCAACACGATCTGACTTCTCAATTAATTATGATTAATCAAAATAAACTGCTCACATTCCATCATTACATGCACATGATTATATAAAAAAAAAAATACGTTATATCCGATAACATTGAAATGCTATCGTATGCTGCAAATTAATTAATTCCCGAGGCCATATTAAAACCTTTTGATATCCCGAATTTATTTATTTGGGGGTATTTGGACTTTCTAGGTATTCGGTAACGGATGCTGCACATTTTTGCTTTTCCGGAAATGGTATGTATTTTATACTAGGCGTTTAAATTTTCATTTAAACGTCATTTAAAATGTCTCATGAGTTTAAATGATTCATCACAATAGTTCGCATACCGATCACATTGTAACTTGTTTGTCCTTTTGACCGCCATACGTCAAAAAACCAAAAACGCACCCTCGGCGTCAAAGTCTGTCATCTAGTCGAACCGTGGCGTGCTGGGCACATTTTGGTTTGTCATCTATACATGACTGTGGCGGTCAAAAGGTTAAAAAATATTTATTGGGCTCTTACTCGTACATCTTTTTATTACTGAGTCCGCTTCTACGATCACTGTTAATTTTTCATTGTCAGCTAGGGTCTCCGGCCGTCCACGGGGTTTGTTCTGAAGGTCAAAATTTCCAGAACAAAAACGTTGGAACAAAAACGTACCGTGTTTTCTTTTACAGTAACTTCACCATACACATAATTAATCCTTCGAGCTATATCTACAACTCTGTTGGAACTAGTATTTGTTTCCATATTGTGAACAGAACGATGTCAAAGGAAAATCAAATGTCGCGAAAACAAATGAATCACTAAATTCGAAACACATAAGTCTAAATTTGAAATAAATTTGAATTTGGAAATCCTAACCAAACGCCAGATATTTGAGATCAAAGTGGCCAGTTCGACACTTTACAGAATTGAGGAAGGCTTTACCACAAATAAGTGTAGGTAAATGACTTTTGCAACGACGTCCATCAAACATCAGAGGGGCAATTCTTGTAATTTTAAGAACGTTCACAGTTAGATCTCAGACTCAATCTGTCAAAAATACCTCTGATTTCCCTACATTTTTGACAAGTTTTTGACATTTGTTTGTCGCCGAGATGAGACTGCGACTAGATTTTGAACTTTTTAAATTACGAGAATTGGCCTTCAGGTCAATACATAGGTAGCTATAGTACATCTTTAGATACTCCTTTGGCTTCGTTTATATAGGTAGATATAGTATAAGTGTCTGAGAAAAACAGCCGCGAGACAGACAGACACCAAATTCTGGGGATTTCAGATTCTACTCTCTAAGCATGAAATCCGTAGTTTCGTCCGGAATCACGGGCGTTTCCTAGTCCTTATTATACTTACCGGCTTAAGATTAGTTCTGGGACCGAACTAAGAATTAATGACAACACGACAGTAGTCCCTAATCCCGATGTGCTATTGCCCGTCCGAAAATTTTAATTTGAAACTTGCTTTGTTGGAGCCTCTACTTTCGGACGGGTCCGTATCTTCGTTGACGAACGAAGAGAGTAGACCCCGATTTCTTCCACTCCTCAAAATGATATAACTTCATAAATATGAAATGGACAATTACTTCTTTTAAGGACGTTCCTTTACAAACAACTAAAACCTTTTTAAAAGCACTTTAAAAACTACAATAAAATTGTTTATTCTGTTAATGAAGTAGTAAAAGAAAGGTGTCGGGTAGATCGTTTATTCTCGCCTGCAATTTAACTGTAGCGTTGGAAATGGTGTAGGAGGAGTTGATAGGCTGGCTATATGTCAGGCGAGCTCTTGTTGGAAGGGAATAAAATTAACGCCTGTATGTTTTTTTGTGAGAAGAGTAACAACAGAGAGACACAGAGGACATTGATCAACAAAAGAGATAAGTATGCAGGATCGTCGGATATAGTTGAAGTTTAGTAAGAAACCGATGGATGTTGTCGACTGAAATTTAATTTGATAAATGAGCTGTTGGTTTTTCTATTAATAAAATAAAAAAAAATATGAGAACATCCATCGGTTTCTTACTAAACTTCAACTATATCCGACGATCCTGCGACGAAGTCGCACCACGTCCGATACGCGTAGTACTATTGTAATATGCGTTGTAATGATTGCGAATGCGTTGATACATATTTGTTACGACCGCGAAACATAATACAATCAACTTACAACTTAATACTGACCAGCAAATTGCAATAAAACCTAAGAAAATGTGACTAGTTGCAGCAGATTGTGTAGTTTAGAGAGCAGTGGTGGCCAAGTGGTAACGGCCGCGACTTATAAATTCAAATTCATTTATTGGTGTGATTTTTGGTACATTTTTACAGTTATAGTTACGAGTTGTAGGTCGTAGGTTCAAACCCAGACAGGCGCTTTACTTTGTGTAAATTATATATTTCATCACCATTGCTCTCAAAACGGTGAAGGAAAACATCGTGAGGAAACCGGCATGTCCTAGAACCAAAAATTCGAAGACATGTGGCATCTGCCAATCCGCACTGGGCCCGCGTGGTGGATTACGGCCCACTCCCTCTCACCGAGAGGAGGCCTGTGTCCCAGCAGTGGGAACATTATAGGCTGATTTTGGGCTACCTTAGCGCTTCCCCCTTAAGAGAGGCAGTGGCAAAATTTGGTAAACACTGCTTAAAGTTTTAGTTTAAGGCTGGTAATCAAGGCTCTTTCCTTTTCTGTTTATGAAGAAAATATATCTAAATAAACAATAGTTTTGGACTTAAAACTTGATTGATACAGTTTATCCTCTATCTGAATCCGCTGATTTTGGATACTGGAGTTTCTTTATCGTTCTTCTCCACAGGAACTTACTAAGTAGGTACGCTTTGGGATGGAATATTGGAGGGTCTTGCCCGTGTTTCTCGATAGGAACATACTACGCTTTGGAATAGGCTTTTGACAATTCAAAAGTTTCCTTAAATGGTTTAAGAAATAAATGCTTGAGTTTAAGATCCACAGTGTATAACGCGGTCCTACCTATCACATGTCACATGTTGTCGATTTGAGGGCTATCGGCCCCTGAATTATTAATACAGGTATCTATGCAATACCAAAATGTAGCCACTTATCATCCGTCTAGAATATCATAGTTCAGTGTCACACTATAGAGAATTTACGATCATGTAAGGCCGTTTACACATTATACCGCAGCTGCTTGGATTTGTATGAACGACACACGGCGCCGCAGCGGGCGGTGGCGGCGGCGAGTTTTGATAGGTCTTATCAAAACTCGCCGCCGCCGCGCGCCGCCACGACGCCATGTGTAAGGCTATAGGTTTATACAAATCCAAGGGTAACTAGTACAGCGGCACCACGGCGGCGACGGTGCCGCTGCAGCTACGGCATAATGTGTAAACAGTCTTACGGTTTTCCATGCCAAGTTTAACAGCACCTTAACTTCGTAACACACAATCTGAATAATTTTGAAGGATATTGCTAATCCATTGCTTCTTAAGTTCGTAAAATTTTTCTCTTTAACAACGTAATTAACGCAATGAATGTTGTTGAACTGTCAAAATTAAAGCCATTGCTACTAAAAAATCGCAGAATGTCGCAGGACTATATTTTTATTATTTATTTATTTATTAAACTTTATGCACAAGTAAAAACTGTACAAAGGCGGACTTAATGCCTTGGGCATTTTCTACCAGTCTACCTTAGGGATAACACTAACACACTAACATGATGTAATATAAAAGTTATTGAATGGAATGTCTAGTAATAAGTGAAGACATTTTGTGCTTTTACAATTGTAACGTTACTTTTTTTTGCTGTCTTCGCATCTGGACAGAACCAATGGATAATAATCTATATCTATACATTTAAAAGTCTGTTTACGTGTCTGTGTGACCGCAGATCTTCTAAACCACACAACGGAATTTGATGCGTTATTGACCATCATTTAGATTTTCAAAAAATAAACAAAAAATACTGATAGTATTTTTTGTTTATTTTTTGTAATATTACTCAATATCCCCACTATTTATACATATTCCATTTCTGTATTTATCTGACACAAATTTATTTCATTACACACGTCAGTCACGTTGCAGTATAAAACTGATTTACAGCGTCAGGCACTAGTTGTCTGGCATTTTTGCTGAACTGGGCCTTTTTGGCGCACCCGTGATGCACACTTTCCTGCTAATTTCTTACATCGGACTTTACACTTTTTTATTTGGTTTTATCTGATGTATGTCTCTGGTGTACTGTGTGTCTTTTAGGCTGTGCTAAATAAATGTATTTTCTTTCTTTCTTTCTTGTGAATCAGTACTATCCTAACTCTCGTCTGAATTCAAATTTATTCTAACTCACTTGTCAAAGCTAACCTATAAAACTAACTATCTATGTATGCAAATTCCGCCTAACATACCCGAACATATTCCCCGTATTAGCAATACATCCCAATAGATCTCAAGCCGCCATTATGCATAACTTGAATATGTAAGCTCTAACATACACCCTGCATTACCTGTTGTATCACCGCGTGCTGGGTGCGGCAGGAAACTGAACACCGCTGAGGCTAGTTCCTTAGGTGTAGGCGGTTGTGTAAAGGAAAAACTGTCAGCGGTTTTGAAAAAAGGGCCGTCTTTGAAGATAGCCACTTAGGTAGGCACACGTATCAACTCGGAAAGTGATCGCCACCGTATCAACTCGAGCCATTCAGTATTCTTTGTATGAAACTCCCTACTGCAACGCACACTAATCGGGATCGTAACGTAATCGCCTTGCCTCGGGACAAGCTCGAACCGCGGTGCGGTGCGTGGTCAACTTGCAGTTCCCGCGCTTACGGCTCGTCGTCTCCGCGCTTACGTCTCTCCGTACCCGAGCTTACGTCTCTTCGTCCACCATTGCCACCCCTCACACGGCCTGCCTACAGCACCATCAACCAGAGGTCGGTGAGCCGTAAGCGCGGCGCCGCCTAGCCGTAGCCGAGTCGAACGTATCGGAGCTTCTGATCCGCTTTTTTTACGTGCTTACGTTGGGTTGACGCCTGTTTGACGCCGAGGCGAAAGGCGATACGGTTACGATCCCTTTCCGAGTTGATATGTGTGCTATGACCTATATTCAGCGCGACCATGCAGCCGAAGGTTTTATTTGTTATTAGCTTATGCTCGCGGCTTCAACCGCGTGGAGGTCTGAAATTATGCCACAGGAACGTACAACCGGTATAAAAAGTATCCTATGTCCTAACCCAGATCTATCCATGTGCCAGGTTTCATCCAAATCCGGTTTGTCGTGAAGGCGTAAAAAGGTAACAAATAGACAGTTATTTTCGTATTTATAATATTAATTATTAGTATGAAGAGTATGGATTTTACGTTATTGGGTACCTCACACGTAGGTATATTAGGCAAATGCTGCTGATACGATTTATTCCGGTCTGATCCCCTGAACCCCCCTCCAAACCCCCACCACCCCCTCCTCGATCCCCTGCTAGTTCGTCTTCTGTTTTAATCTCTGTCTTATCCACATTATCTAGGTTTACTCTTTTTGACAGGTAAGTACAGTCAAGAGAAAATAAAAGTTTTATGATTTACAAAATTAAATAAAGATACAGACGCCCCTTCAGACGCTTTTTGTAGTTTAGGGGTCCTTTAAAAGAGTGCTCTGGGTATTCAACTTTGCTGGACTTCCACCACCAAAGTATGAGCCTAGTATCCTGGTACCTACAGTTTTTCTAGTTTGTGCCAAAACGAGAAAACATTCAGTTAAGTTTTTTTGAAGGAAATTGTGACTACCATCGGTGGGGCCTAATTTCACGACAAATTTTAACTAAACCTTTCTCATGAAAGTAGGAATATTCCATAGGAAGTTTGGAATATTTAAATATTCAAACCCTTTTCGCTTTTCAATTGCACCATATCCAGTACCCGGTTACATGAATTTCTACCGTGTTGGCTAAATTATAGAGTCGGTTTCACAACACCAGTCCCATTCGATATTAATATTACAAGGTGGGAGCATGTGGGAAGCGTATAGTGATAATGTTTTTCGAGTATATTGTTAGGTTAAACACTTAAAACACATAACGGTACAATTTTGTTGGTAAGTATTTCTATATAGGCTTACGTTCTGAGCTATTTTCGTTAAAAGACTTATTGAAGCTTGATTACTGAAGTGTTATTTGGAAGGTCCTAATATAATATGAAATATGGTTTTCTTAGAATATGTGTTATTGAAGTTTCCACGTTTCAAACATAATACCGTACATGCGTAGCACATTTTCTATCTCAAATAGCTTTATTAATAATAAATCTGAATAGTTTGTTCGTTTCTTTGAACACGCTAATCTCTGGAATTACGAGTCGGATATAAAAAAATATTTTTGTATTTGATAGCCCAATTCTTGAGGAAGGCAATAGGCATTTAACATCACGCTATGACTCTTAGGAGCTGAATAAAAAGAAAAAAAGTCAGAAAGATCGCTTTGGTGGGTCGGGGGAACAAGAAATTTCAGAAGAGAGGCAGAAGCGATTTATTCCGGCTGATCTCCATCTTCCTAAAATCCTCCTCCACCCTCCCCCCTCCTCGATCCCCTGCTAGTTCGTCTTCTGTTTTAATCTCTGTCTTATCCACTGTATCAAGGTTACTCTTTTTGACAGGTAAGTACAGTCAAGACAAAATAAAAGTTTCATGATTTACAAAATTAAATTAAGATTTAAATAAATTATAATTTTCACCTGAAATTGCCAACTTGAAAGCTTCTTCATCTTTACCATAATTATTATGACTGTCTGACTTTGTTATTTTCAAAATCAGTTTAACTGTTAACAGCCTAATCTAGTTAGAAAAGAGTGCGATAAATAAGATAAATATTTTATTTATTTTCATCCACGGTTGTCATATCCAATGAACATAATCTGGTGGCCGTGACTAATGTTCCTAATTCGTAATATTATTTGGTATGACGGACTACGTGGGGAGGCATTGCTGACTGCCTCGGGCGATAATTAGCAACTGTCTCATATAGAAGACACCTATTTTCTATAACAAATACAGGTTGTAACAAAATCCATGACATAAGGGGCTTTTTTTTTTTTTTTCGGGTGGGAAATCATCAAATGACCCCTCCCGCTCTGGGTGGAGTGGAAGGGAGTGTCAGACTCTTACTGACTAAAACCCACCCGTGTTCCTTCCTTAGCCCTATATATTCCAGGCCAGCGGTAACCCTTTCGGACAATCCCGCTGATTTCGGACAATTCCGCTGACATAAGGGGCTTACAGGACCTAAACGCAAAAAACGCAAGTTTTAGAAACAATAAAGTATATGATCGACTACAGTAAACCTAATCAGAAAAATATATGATATTCTTCAGGAACAGGAGGAGGATATGCTTGGTAGATAGATAGACGATAATCTGTCGTCATGACATAGTGGGAACGAGTCCTAAGGGCGGACTGTTTCACGTCCATTTGACGTATACGTCAAAAATGGCGCTAAATATCGTCAAACCAAAAAAAGCGTTGTTTCAAATTACAATCACAAAATTGTGACCTTGACTTACGTCAAATAATTACGATACGTAATTGTTATTATTTGACGTAAGTATTGTTCGCGCCGTTTGATTGGCTACCCGTCTTTGTTGGGAGAGAAATGACACGGTTATGTATACCTCATTATATATATGACGTGGGAGGTTCGAACACCCCCACTACGACCTATATACATATATGCCCGCACACGCTAGAAAAAAAAAATGACAGTCTCAGTCAGTCAGTTACTACCGTATCGATAGTTGATAACCGCTCGCCGAATTCACACCCTTCGTCAATTTTCGGCTAGAGACGCGTTACATTTAAATATAAAACCGTCCATAAAGTAAACATACTCGCTTGCCAAACCTGGGTTCATAGCTGAAGTATACGTGCAACTCGCCAAAACTAAACAATCACGCGGGGGCGCGAAGAACTCTTCAGTGCTCGGCCGAGACGTCACCAGATTGATCCGAGGGCAACAGAAGAGGTTAGTGAATCTTAATTCCTTCATTTGATGGTGTCATATCGTTGGTGCATCCTTCATTTCTGTGTGTACTCCGGTTCCCCAGTGATTGAGAATAATCTTTTATAAGGATTTGTAATCTCCCGCATATGCCTTTAATTTAAAGTGATTTCCCCGCATTTATAAAAAATAACTACCCGCCATTGACTTATATATTACTATTACCCGCAATTTATAGTCCACCACGCGACCATTACTTTATGCATTTACTCGTAAAATTGAGTCTTATTGCCTTGAAATAAGATTTTAATTTTCTTTGACTCAATCGGCGGTCATTATGGCAAAATAAATAATTTTGAAAAAAAATACCTATACATCAACAGTTACTGAAATCGATTCAGTAATTATTTATTAACAAACTACTTTAATGACTTGCGTTTATTCTGTTATACTTTGTATAATAGCATCTTAGGCCCGCTTGCGCAAAGGGGAGGTAAAAACAATCAAATTAATTCAGGTAAACAATCCGCCGGTAATGTCATTCTGCCTTTGTCAACTTGCAAAGGATTGAGAGAGACACAATGACGTTTTGTGTTTGATGAAAGTAATGTAATTAAATAAATTCTTTACCTTGCTTGGAAATTCGAGCATTATTTTGACAACCGAGATAAATCGTGCTGCATGCTGTACTGGTCAAATACATGCAAGTAGCGGCCGGCAGAGTCAGTATGAAAATTTAGCGGCCAAATAAATACAATGAAAACTCTTATGTATCGTGTAATTTAAAAATGGAACGATCTTTTTACTTCGAAACATGGGAACCAAGGAGGTACCCTACATATTTATTCAACTTATCAAAGATTTTATTTAAATTTGGAACAGGCTTGCAAATAGAGGAACAAATGAATATTATATTGGAGTTGGAGCGTGCAAAAACTATTGTTGTTTTCATTGATTCTGGAATTTAATTAAGTCAAAGTAAGTTAGTTTGTTAATAAAGTTCTAAGTTATTATTATTATTGTTTGAGTAATTAATTATAACTTATTAATTTAATACTTAGTTTGAATATAATATTATTTGAGAAAAGTAATAGGTACCTATACGCGTAGAAGCCTTCTCAGTTTATAAGTGTATAGTCTATGCTTGGCTGTAACCAGGCATTGATGGACATACGTATACCTATCATCACTCGAATGACTAAAAGTCCAATCTCATTTTTCATTTTTTTTTGCTGATTTGAGTTAGGACAACTACATTTTTCTATTCGTGATTCTAGCTAGTTCCTTTTTTCAGTGAGGTTACAATTTAGCAAGTTTTATGCAACAAAATAGTAGTAGTATTATTTACTTAAAATTAAGCTTGTTAGACCAAAGCAAAAAACATTCGTTAAATCCTACTATCCTACTTTAGTAATATAATATAACGTTATTTTTAGTATAAGCGAAACCTGAATACCTATAGTTTGTTCAGAATAAGTAACTGAATCGATTCCAATTATATTTACCCCATGTTATATTTTGTCCCAATAATATTTTGAAAAAGGTTAAAAGTTTGACACCGAGCGATACTCAGTAGGTTATCCAATCTCCGCGCCGAAAGGTATCTAGGTACTATTAATTATTATCAATGAGCGCAAGACGGCGCCGCGGGTGAGCATGTTTTTGTACGGACAAACAGGTAACTTAACAAGCTTAAAGGCAATAGATCATCATTATAAGAAGAGGTTATGTTGCGTGGGTTTGCGGGCGAGGAGTTGAAAGTATGTGAAAATCATTATGAACAATCACAAGATATCTAATCCAATTATTTAACTAACTATAACGCGTGAACGACGTTCCACCAAGTACGTGGGGCGCGAGCGCAACTAATTTACTTACAACTGGATATCTTAACACAATTCTTCCGATCTATCTCGTCTTTTACGATTCACCCATGTGAATGTACCCTCACTTCGTTTTGTTCTACAATCTGATCTGATTTGTATTTTTGTTCTTTGCCACCGACTTCCGAAATTAAAGTTATTTTTCACTTTATAGTGTTTTTTGGAAGTCGGTTGTTTTTTTTGTAAAAAAGTTTTTATTTTTTACTTTTTAGTGGGTCAGTTTGTAATTTATCTAAGTTAAAATAGCCTAATGTCAACTTGCCCATCGCCTTTTTATAAAATATTCCTTTTCTCGATGCAGGGACGTTAATTGTTGAGGAGTTCTCCTTTTATTAGCTTTTAGATTAGATGCTGATAATCCTGGCTGCAGCATCAGGCCAGACTTATGTCAACATTGCATTGAACTTAAAATTAGTCCTGTTTAAAATGAGCCCAAACACGACTACGGTGCTGTAATTTCAAGGTTTGTACTTTTTTGCTCCTGGCTTCAGCATCAGGTCTTCGGTGTTCCTCAGTAACAGTACGTTTATCCACACATCGAGCCCTTTTCAATGAGCCTAAACACGATATATCTACTGTTAGTTGTCGAGGAGTTAGGTACTCTGCAGACTATCCTGACTGCAGCATCAGGTCATGACTTGATGATCATGAGACCAAATGTGGCAAATGCCCTATCAAACATCAAAACAATTTACTAAAACAGTCCTTGCCTGTTCGAGTAACTTCTTACTGTTAAGGAGTTGTACCTTCCATCATCAGCCCAGCTACCTGAGATGGTGACAACCATACACAAATACACAAGATACTTCATAAAATATGCGAAAAAAAAAACAATAAGTGAGCCTATAAAATTTGAGGGTTGCCCTCGATTTCTCTAAGATCCCATCATCAGATCCTAATTTGGTTACAATGGGACCACCTCAGAACTATCTACTTTCGAACAAAAAAATAATTTTGAAAATCCGTCGACAATTGGCGGAGTATTCGATGAACAAAAATACAAAAAAAAAAAAAAAAAAAAAACATACAAACACCCGAACATAGTACCTCCTCCTTTTTGTGAAGTCGGTAAAAATACTAGACACCTGTTTCGGGTTTCGCATATACTAAAAATAATGTTGTATAATAATATTATAATAGTTTATGAGGATGGATGGATAGATGTTTGTTACTCTTTCATGCAAAAACTACTGAACAGATTTTGATGAAACTACAGTACCTAATATAGCTTATACGTCAGAATAACACATAGGATACTTTTTATCCCGATATTCCCGCGGGATCGACACATATGCGGGTGAAACCGCGGGGCACTGCTAGTAATATTATAAACGCGAAAGTTTGTGAGGTTTGCGAAACTACTGAACGGATTTGGATGAAATATGGGGCACAGATAGTATATAACCAGAATTAACACATGGGATACTTTTTATCCTGATATTCCTACGGGATCGAAACTTATGCGGGTGAAACCGCGGGGCACTGCTAGTGTTTTTTTGGGAGCTGCTAGTCAAGAATAAATTAAAATTAGAATAAAAAAACTGGCCAAGTGCGAGTCGGACTCGCACACGAAAGGTTCCGTATCACAAGGCAAAAACACCGAAAAAAAACACGTTTGTTGTGTGGGAGCCCCCCTTAAATATTTATTTTATTTTGTTTTTAGTATTTGTTGTTAAAGAGGCAACAGAAATACAAAATTTGTGAAAATTTCAACAGTCTAGCTATCGCGGTTCTTGAGATAGCCTGGTGACAGACAGACGGACGGACAGACAGCCAAGTCTTAGTAATAGGGTCCCGTTTTTACCCTTTGGGTACGGAACCCTAAAAACAAGTCTTAAACAAAGTAAAATAAAAACAGTAGTTTATTACCTACACATCATGTTTTAAAACGGAGTCTGATTGATCCTATTCTCTCCAAGACGGAGGGCATCGACCGTGAAAAAAAAAGATAATGTCAGATTCTAAAGTTCACCACTCCCTCAAGAGGTTATTTCTGATTTAAGAAATGTTTGTTTTAAAAGCTTATTTCCCGGCAGCACGTAGTTTTAGTGACCGCAGGCGTTTCGCAGATTGGCTCCACCGCACACCGACCACGCCTTTTTACAAACAATTACTGTTTCCTAGACTTATTGTTGAGGTTTTCTTGGAAATAAATACTTGTGGGTGCTAGTGCTATCACGTGAAGAGCAGTGTGGTGGCCAAGTGGTAACGGCCGTGACTTACCGAGTTGTAGGCCGTAGGTTCGAACCCAGACAGGCGCTTTACTCTGTGTAAATTATCTCATCACCACTGCTCTCAAAACGGTGAAGGAAAACATCGTGAGGAAACCGGCATGTCCTAGAACCAAAAATTCGAAGACATGTGGCATCTGCCAATCCGCACTAGGCCCGCGTGGTGGATTACGGCCTACTCCCTCTCACCGAGAGGAGGCCTGTGTCCCAGCAGTGGGAACATTATAGGCTGATTATGAAGTGCTATCACGTGTACGTATTCTTAGAATATCATCATCATCATCTGCCTACCCTTTTCCCAACTTTATTGGGGTCGGCTTCCAGTGTAACCGGATGCAGCTGAATCCAGTATTTTTACATGGAGCGACTGCCTATCTGACCTCCACAACCCAGTTACTGGGTAATACGATACCCCTTGGTAAGACTGGTTGTTAGACTTTCGGGCTTCTGACTAGGTACCCGTAACGACTGTCCAAGATCCACGAATGACAGCCGGGACCAACGGCGTAACGTGCTTTCCGAGGCACGGAGGGGTCACGATGGTAAAGATGGTCACCCATCCACAGACCAACCGCGGCAAGCGTAGCTTACCTGATCGATCGTCGTGTGACGTATTCTTAGAATATATTAACAGTAACCAACTACCCAGCTGATTTTTGTACCTAGGTACATTATTTGGAATTAAATATTTATGTTCTATTTAAAAAGGTTGTCTTTAAAAGATCGCTTTTAGCGATAAGACCGCCCATTGTGTCACCATATGTACAGTTTCTATTTTTATGTCTGTAATTTATATGGTGTACATAATAAAGAGTATTTCTATTCTATTTATTAGATCGAAAGGTCGTGAAAATTGGACGTAACTTCGTGATGTTTTTTTATCGATAAAATTTAAATATTTTGTGTTTCTGTTGATATTAATATATATGAAATTCATAGAGATCATACCCGAGATTAACACATATATACAAAGTAAGTTAGACACGTCAAAGATTTGAATGGTTAGATTTGCCCTCGTCGTAATTTTGTCGCGTGAGAAGTGTCAATACCGAGAATAGTGAGCTCACACATCCCATATAATTACGATGTTTCCATGGCAGATTATAATACTGGGCCGGGTGGAAGGAAAACGCGTTCAAGGCAGAGCACGAGCAAGATGGTCAGACGCGATCAAGAAGGCTGTAAGTTGAAAGCAGCATTTATCGAGCGGTCCACACTTCAGAAAACCTAACTTGGAGACGCGTCGTATGTGGTCGCGATCCTCAGCATTCCATTGAGAGAACGACAAAAGAGAAGAAGAAGAAATTCCATGGCAGCATGTGACATTATGTGATAGGGCCAATCTAACGATTGAAATCTTTGAGATACGTCGTTTAATCTAGGCACACGAAGTGGTTCTCCTTAGGATATAAGTCAAACAGCAGATAAAGTCTAGAAAAATAGACAATATTTGCTTTAACATTCAAAGGATAGGAATGTCTTTATATAATTGTTTGTTTTGGCCTAATATTCTGTAACCTCTGTAACATCTTGAGCGTGGGCTCAGTGGGCTAGAGGGCAGGCCTTTTTGTATTTTACGTAATCATTTGTAGAGTAGACATGTTTTTAAAATTAGATTCAAGAAGATTGATGAGTTTTTTTTGTGTTCGTTAATAGGATTACTACGGCCTTTATTATTCGTAGATTTAGTACACTATATTTTAATTTGAAATTGAGGTACGTTTTTTAAGACTTAAGTCACAGTATAAAGATCATACAGTATTGTATCTCGGCCGTAACCTTGAAATAAATGCCTACAGCCGCGCGGTACGTAAACATGCGATAGGGCTGCCCGCCTCCAGCATTTTAATTACATTTGCCTACTTTGTGTTTCCATTTAGTTTTGTTATTGTATTTTACTGTGTGTACATAAATATTATTAATAAAAACCACGTCTTTACTTTGAATTATACAAACTAACAAAACACACATGCCCCGAGGTTTTAACACAAGCGTACCTACCGTATAATGATTCATGACCCGCATATAACTACTAATTTCACTCATGTCATCACTTACCTTTACTCAATTCACTTTATTTATTAATCCAGGCATCTTTTTTTTTCGGGAGATAAAAGGAAATACTTATCCATTAAAAAGACACATTATGTACCTACCTACCTACTAGTAAGTAAAATTATTTTATAGTCTTACCTTTCAGAGTTTCCAGGTAATTTAAAAAAAGTTATCTCTGGATGCGTTATTGACGAATTCATGCAACCAAAAACAGCACAATATAGCCTACTCGTCATATTAAATATGTACTTACTTCAATTTATTTTTAGTGAAAAAATCGCGCGATTATTGTTAAAAAAACAACACACCATCCGTTCGTCACGCGGCACAGTTGCGACTGTCTGCATGCCGAGCGCGTTCCGAGGTCGAGGCGCGTAGGTATAGCTTGCGTTTCGTCCGTTTCTATGAAGTCGAAATACTGTATATCTTTATACTGTGCTTAAGTGTTTTTAAACTACAACATAATTTATAATTATGAGAGTATACGAGAGTAGCAATAAAAACTAGCTGCGCCCCACGGTTTCATCCGCATAAGTTTCGATCACGTGGGAAGATCGGGATAAAAAGTAGCCTATATGTTAATCCAGGGAGTCAGCTACCTCCATACCAATTTTTTTCAAAATTGGCAGCCGTTTGAGCGTGAAGAAGTAACAAACATATAAACACACACACACACCCCCACACTCACACACTTTCGCCTTTATAATATTAGTGTGATATTAGTTTAGAAAATCGGGTAGCCATTTTATAACAACGAAGCAACAAATCTTTATTAACCCGTGCCTCGTTCAGATGAGTTTGTAGTGCATCAAAATAATCGATAAACTAGAAAACGGGTAAGTTGGTGCAAAGTTGTCGAATCTTTCAGTTTGTTTGTTTAATTATAAAGTTGTTGTGGCCGCTCTGCTGTGTTCCACACATGTTTACGGTATGAACAACAACATTGTTGCTATTGCTGTGTAGGAGGAACTTAGGTGATTAGAAAATACAATCCTGATACTCTATTAGTGTTCAGGGTTTTTTGCTTCCTTTTCGCCATAGAATTCAGGGACTGTTATTCTGTTTACTTTTAATATGGATACGGTTTTTGTATGCGAATTTGCGATCCGAAGGATACGGTGTTTTAAAGTCTTGACGGGACTGGATATTGACCATTTTAGTTTCCCGAATGCTCGAATTTTCTTTCAAAAGACTTATCTGCTTTTCAACATTTCATTCAGTCATTGCGTTTTTTTTTCAGATTAAGTTGCTCAATTTTAAATTATTTCGTTTTATGGTCCTACAACATGACTTAGACCGGTGTCATTTCGTAGGTTACAACGGTACCATTTCTCCCATAGTTTTATGTTTTATCCTGAAAATACGGCCAGCCATTTCTTAATAACGAACAACAGCTTCAGACTGTGGCTAGAGTATAAAAAGGTTTTAACAAAAAAAAAAACGGACTCCCAAAAAAAAAACACTCCAAAGTGAAAAATAACTTATACCCATTTTAACCTTCCTGTTTACATAGATGCCTGTACTAATTGATAATCCCTTTCCTACCTATTTGTATGCGTGAGAGGTACCCAATTAATAAAAGCGTTTAAATAATAAAACCCTCATTTCACATAAAAATAAACCCTTACAAAGAGTTCAGTTAATCAGCAATTATTATAACAATGGCGGTAATGAATTAGTCGTTAAGTCTAACAGCTCGTAAGACAATTATAATGCTGGTTAAACCTGCAAATTAGCAAACGTTAACTAAATGATTGTGTCATTAAGTGAGCGCCTCAATGGGCCTTTGTTTTAATTGTACGATTCACGTACGAATGAACGATACGCGAACACGAATGGAAGTTATGGAAATGAAAGAATTTGTTTATGTAGTTTTGTTTTGTATGTAGGTATGTTCCTTAATATAATTTTATACCTATTTTATGAAGTATAGGTTAGTTTTTTATATTATAGGTTTTCGCCAAAAAAAAAAAATGTAGCAACTCGGTACAGACGCCAGAAAATCAACCGCCTGGTTTGCGAGCACTCTTCCACCGGCGTCATGCAGCCTGCTGTGTTTCGTCGATGCGTGAGAGTTTCAGTGCCTTAGGCATCTTCTGGGCACGCTCGTTCCATCATAGACCTCATCAATCGCTTTCCATAAGGCGTAATCAAGGTCAAAAGCGGGCCATTCAGCAATAAAAAAAAATCTCATCCAGCTGCTACCCGCCACCCTGCGAAGATCGTCGCTCCACCCAGCATGAGGGTGTCCTATATTATTTCTACAGTGAAATATACTTAATAATATACTTTATATACTTAAATACATCAAACAAGCTAACACTAAAATGTATAATATTAGGCCAAGTGCGAGTTGGACTCGCACACGAAGAGTTCCGTACCACAAGGCATAAAACGCCGAAAAAAACGTTTCTTTTATACCCCTTTATTAACCTTTATTTTATTTTTATTACTTATTTGTTGTTATAGCGGAAACAGAAATACATCACCTGTGAAAATTTCAACTGTCTAGCTATCACGGTTCATGAGATACAGCCTGGTGACAGACAGACAGACGGACAGTGGAGTCTTAGAAATAGGGTCCCATTTTAACCCTTTGGGTACTGAACCCTAAAAAGAGCTCGTTAGGCATAACTAAATTGAATGATACACAGTCATTCTGTGATCAGAAAACTAATTATGGTGATACTGGCAATTTCTTTCTGGACCATTTATTAAAATAGTTGTTGTCACTAATTTATTTATATACTTATACTTAATTGTACAGTATAAAATACATCTATAAAAAATACACTACAAAACATACCTACAATAGGTTCTCTTATCGGTTTCTCCGATCTCTTCCAGGCAACCTTAGAATGGACAGTGATACGCAATCACTGACCATTCCAAGGTTGCCTGGAAGAAATCGCAGAAATAGGTAGACATAAGACATAAAAGTAAGGTAGTCATTTAAGTGAAAAAAAAATAAATTTAAAGACCACTTGCTCAGCGTGGCCATTTGTGATGACGTATTATTATTATCAACTAGCTGTTCCCCGCGGTGTCACACGCTGCGCGGCTCCTAAGGGTCGTAGCGTGATGTTATATAGCCTATAGCCTTCCTCGATAAATGGACTACCCAAAACTAAAAGAATCATTCAAATCGGACCAGTAGTTCCAGAGATTAGCGCGTTCAAACAAACAAACAAACAAACTCTGCAGCTTTATAATATTAATAATATAGTATAGATAATAAAAAAATAGAAGTACCCTTTTAGTACAATTATATCTGATGCGCCCAGTTCTCCACACCGGAAAGAATGAACGAATAGCGTCCCATTCTCATAAATGATCGCCGTGTTAAGTGAACTATTATGTCATTAATTGAACGCCTCATTGAGCTTTCGTTTTAATTATCCGGCCCGAGTGTGGGTGTATGAATGGAGGGTATTGTTGAAAAATAGTCATGAGCTTATATTACTAAACTGTGTAGGTATGTTGAAGAATGGAGCTGGAATTAGGGCTTTTCCAAAAATAGTTTAAATATACGTCCATAAAAATGTAAATTATAAAAAAAATAATAATTATTAAAAAAAGTTTTTATTGGGACTAAAAGTTTTTAGACGCTACTATTACAAACTATATCATAACAAGAAAAAAACAGAAAGTGTTGTACGAGGTCAAAACTATCTCAGCATGATGCATGCACATTTAAAAATAAGTGCCATTTAAAAATGAGTGTAAGTAATTAAATAGTCTTTTATTCATTAATCCTGGTACAGTTAGCATGCCTCCGATGCATATATACATACCTACACACACATACATACATACACATACATACTTATTTTGATCCAGAAGCAACAGCGATGTATCCAGGTTTGACGGGATCATAAAGCCTCGTATCCACTAGGCAACAATTGACGCGCAACACGTGACGCTCAACATGTTCAACAGCGTTGCACAACAGCGCGCGACGTTGCCAGCTGGCGCGCAATATGACGTGCGGCTTGTTTTTTGTTTCCGTGCAACATGCAGTTGAGCATCAAAAATGTTGTCGAGTGGTGACGTCAGTGACGTGACGCGCAGAACTGTCCGTATGGTGTAACGAACGAGTGCTCATTCGGGTAAAATTCGTAAAAGATCCATCAACCACACGGAGATCACTGAATACACTTTCTTTATTTTGTACGTAATTTCTAACCCACCAACCTGGTTTTTTTCTTTTTGACGCATTTTTCGGTAAAATAATAACCACCGCCGCTGAAATTAACACTAGTTTCTCTGGCGACATGTTGTCGACGACTGATCATGCGTAGACAGGTGCTACACAAAAGTTCCGCGCTAACTTTCAACATGTTGTGCAACATGTCGCGCGCTAAATGTTGCCTAGTAGATACGAGGCTTTACCGAGGTTGCTGTTGAAATTAGAAACGAGGCCTTACCAAACTCTACTATTCTTAAAATGACACTGTTCCCCGGTATCGTGTTACCCAGTAAGTGGGTTGTGGAGGTAAAATGCTGGTATTCAGCTGCATCCGGTTAGATTAAAAGCCAAAACATCATTGGGAATAAGCTAGGCAGATGTTGATGACTTTTTTAAGACGACGTGGCCTTTATAAATACAGTAATAGACAGAGATTCTGCATTTTGGCTTAAAACAGGACGTTAATAGTTACACCATATCGTCATAAAAAAAGTGCTAAGGAAGATGTTACTTAATCTACGCTAAGAAACTAATAAGAATAACGTTCGTAAAAATGCTGTAACATTTCGTCTTTAATGTATCTTGTATAAATAGCAGCGCCACACGGTTTCACCCGCATAATTATGTGTCGATCTCGTGGGAATATCGGGATAAAAACTATCCTATGTCCTTTCACGGGACTCAAACTATCTCTATACCAAATTTCATCTACATCGGTTCAGCGGTTTAAGCGTGAACAGGTAACAGACAGACACACTTTTGCATTTATAATAAGTATGGATTTCTTTAATGTAGTGAGGAAAAATTTGAGTATTAATGGTGATGGCTATAACAGTAGGGGAAGACAAAAGAAACGATGAATGGACTGTATGAATGATGATATAACCATAATATCATCATTCACACAGTCCATTCATCTTTCATTCGTTCATTCTCTATTAGTCGCCATCTTATAGCCCTTTCTAATCAGAAAGGACTAAGATGGCGACTAATACAGAATTATGGAAGAAAATGACATGTTGCGCCGAGCCCAAATAAATTGGGATACGGGCAGGAGAATGATGACTACGTCACAGTATAAAGATATACAGTATTTCGACTTCATACAAACGGACGAAACGCGAGCTATACCTACGCGCCTCGACCTCGGCATGCGCTTGGCATGCAGACAGTCGCGACTGTGCCGCAGTGACGAACGGACGGTGTGTTGTTTTTTTTAACAATAACCGCGCAAAATAAATTGAAGTACCTACATATTTAATATGACGAGTAGGATATATTGTGCTGTTTTTGGTTGCATGAATTCGTCAATAACGCATCCAGAGATAACTTTTTTTAGATTACCTGGAAACTCTGAAAGGTAAGACTATAAAATAATTTTACTTACTAGTAGGTAGGTACATAATGTGTGTCTTTTTAATGGATAAGTATTTCCTTTTATCTCCCGAAAAAAAAGATGTCTGGATTATTAAATAAAGTGAATAGAGTAAAGGAAAGTGATAGACACGAGTGAAATAGGTAGTTATAGGCGGTTCATGAATCATTATACGGTAGGTACGCTTGTGTTAAAACCTCGGGGCATGTGTGTTTTGTTTTGTTAGTTTGTAAAATTCAAAGTAAAGACGTGGTTTTTATTATTAATATTTATGTACACACAGTAAATACAATAACAAAACTAAATGGAAACACAAAGTAGGCAAATGTAATTAAAATGCTGGAGGCGGGCAGCCCTATCGCATGTTTACGTACCGCGCGGCTGTAGGCATTTATTTCAAGGTTACGGCCGAGTTACAATACTGTAAGATCTTTATACTGTGACTACGTCTTTAATTAAAAAAAAAAATAACTTATTGCACATCAAGCTACCCGAAACTGTCAAGTTTTCCCAATGAACTTTGAACCTTTTGCTTTAGCGATAAAGTTGAAAATCTATTGAAGAAATTTGACATATTGTAGTAGCTTGATGTGCTGGCGTCTGTACTTTAAAAAGGCACTGACCCCGTTTAGTATTCTCCCGAAGTGTTTTAAAATTAACTTATTCCGTTGCAGTGTAACTTGGAGACCACTTAACGTTGTTACTAACTTGTGTCTTCGATGGTCTAAGAAACAAAGAACGAATTATGGTTGAAACATTGTTTTAAAGCTGTGTTTTAAAATGTATTATAGTGACTGGTGCCTCCACCAGTATCACACTTAATATTATAAAGGCGAAAGTTTGTGAGTGTGTTTGTTACTTCTTCACGAACAAACGGCTAAACGGATCTATGTTATGGGTTTGGTTTCCGCACTTAGTCCTTCAGTGGACCATTGTGCGTGCGGCTAAATGGATTTGGATGAAATCTGGCAAATAGATAGTTTATAACCAGGATTAACAATTAGGATACTTTTTATTCTGATATTCCCACGGGATCGAAACTTATGCGGGTGAAACCGCGGGGCGCTGCTAGTATTACTTTTACAAGGTGGTCCAAAAGTCGTGGATCAAACGAAATAGGGAGATAAAGGAGGTCAATTCCAACAAAAAATCTTTCCACAGCATGGCCAAAATTCCATAACCATAACCATAATCAGCCTATAATGTTCCCACTGCTGGGACACAGGCCTCCTCTCGGTGAGAGGGAGTGGGCCGTAATCCACCACGCGGGCCGAGCGGGTTGGTAGATGTCACATGTCTTCGAATTTTTTGGTTCTAGGACATGCCGGTTTCCTCACGATGTTTTCCTTCACCGTTTTGAGAGCAGTGGTGATGAAATAATTTACACAAAGTAAAGCGCCTGTCTGGGTTCGAACCTACGACCTACAACTCGTAAGTCGCGGCCGTCACTACTTGGCCACCACTGCTCTCAAAATTCAATTGCCCTAAAACTTATGAATATTTTTGTATACCGAGTTCTTTTACAATTAGACTAATAAAAAAAAATGTGATAGGTATAAAACAAACAGTGTTGTATTATTACCAGATAATGTATCAGCACTACAAAAGTACTATTGCGGCTCTGGGTACCAAATTTCAAGAGGAATAATTTTATTTCCAAAAATGTTGTAGCTTTAATTTTAAAAGCTTTGGAAATTACCTACTTTATCTCCCTATTTCGTTTAACCACCCTGTATAATCGCGTCTGTATTCCCAGAAGGGCTGGGTAGAGGTGGACCTATGGCACACCCACATTTCACCAGTTATGTTTAAGTCCCATGTAATAGAGGACGAGCCTGTTGCCATCAACCGGGCACAAGCCCAGACTCCTGGCAGAACTAGCAGGGGATCGAGAAGGGCGAGTTCAGGGGATCAGACCGGAATAAATCGAAAAATTTTAGATGGAAAAGCCCAACAATACTTTGCCCAATTCGGGAATCAAACCTAGGACCTTATACTCAGCGGTAGCGCTTGCGACCACTACACCAATGAGTCAGTTGTTAAATCTTTGTGCGAAATTTATGAGTTAAGCAAGTAGTCTTTACTTTTTGGCTTTTTCAATGCTAAATAACTTGCGAGCAACCAATACGAAATATAGAACCACAAGTAGATTGACAGTCGACTTATAATTGCATAAGTTATGCTTACGAAAGGCAAGTATAAGTAATAGGAAAATGATAAAACAGGTGCAAAACGAAACTTCTATAATCCTCGTTCTTTTTTTTTTCGTTAAGCTATATTGTCTCACTAGGTCCCCACAAGGTGATCCGAGGACCTTGTGAAGACCACAGGAAGCCGGATGCGAGAAGCAGAGAAATTGTCGCAGTGGCGATGCTTTGGGGTAGCCAATGTCCAGCAGTGGACGTCTTTCGGATGAAATGATGATGATGAATTGTCCCACTGCTGGGCAAAAGTCGTCCTTACGACATTTTTATTTATTTTCAACTTAAACAAAAGCTTCGAAGAAATAACTGTTTACGTAAAACATCTCCTCATTTGTAATCCCCGTATCACAATAGCAACATTCCAAGTCCCGCATAACTTATTTCTTATGAACAACACACTTCTGAAAAATACTCGAAACTTTACACAAAAGGGACCCTTAAAAAGGTATTTATGTCTAACGTTTTTATAGCGAGCGATCGATCGTTCTAACCGCGGAGAGCTGTTTTTCAATGGTCAGGGTGAATTGAATTCTACCCCATTCTACCCATTTCACCCCCCATTCTTCCCTCTTTTGCCCCCATTATCCGTTACTAGTTTGAAAAAAGTCGTTGAATACAAACCTCCTTTAAAACAATAGTTCTGAAAGTTTGCGCAAGTATTTAATACTCTCAATTTTTTTAATTAAAAGATTTTAATATGACGAATCTTTGTGGTGTTTCTTTATGGATGGCATACCTACCTAGCGAGTTTTTATTAAAATGTAAAATGTAGATTTTTTTAATATTAATTTATTGCTTCATGATGTTATTAGTTTTGTGTTGATTTGAAAGATGGATCTAATAAAGATGGTGCCATCTGCTGTGCTTATAAATTAAAATATGTTTTTTATTCACATATTTATCGTTACGAAATTAAATACCAAACTTATTACCGTTGCGGTTTAGCGTAGCTGTAGGCAGGCATACCTGCATTTCGTACTAACCAAACACCATAACTAGAAATTAGAATAACCTACACAGACTCATAACTTTCATTCACCACGAACAAAGAAAACAAATCGACCTTCCTTTCCTACATCACAGTACAAAAAGCCGACGCAAACACAATAAAACAATTGACGCATTCGTTGAACAGTCACCGTTCGCTTTGTATCGTCGAAAGCTTTTAGAAGATGAGACCGTGGACCTAGCGGGCCCTTACGTCTGTGCTGATGCGCTCCGATGACCAGGGCATTGTTTATTTAGTTAGTAATATTGAGTAAGAAAAGGTGAGTGGTGTTATGTGTGAAAAGTTGATCGAAACTAAAGCTGTCATGTCGAGTTACTTGATTTGTGGGTAGCCACTTGTGATTTTACACAAAAATCAAATAATTATAGCGCGAGCGTTACAAGAATCATTTGGCACGTGGCCTAAATCGGAACTAAGGCCGCCTTCTTTATTTTTCCATACATGTCACTGTGACATGTCACCTTAATGTTTACCAACAGCGCCCTCCTGTCAACGTCATTCGAGTGCCAAGATCCTGGTAGCAGAGTTATATTGATATTAATAACAAGGCAAAGAAAGCCTTTGTTACGCATATTTTCATTATAAATGGAACTATACCATACAGCCTTATGTGAAAATATTTGACGTTTTAAGAACTATTATGTATTTTCTAATCAAGAAATTACATTCATTATTGTATCAATGAAATCAATAGGTATTTTTATTATAAGTCGCAGTGACAACCCGATGACATGACAATGTAAAAAGAAATATATGAGATAACAATGTGAGATAATGAATGAAGTTGAAACAAAGAGGCCACATATATATCAAGAACCATACCTATTAGGAATGCTTTTAGAAGATGATACCGGTGCACCTAGCCGGCCCTTACGTCTGTGCTCGCTGACATGCTCCGATAACCTGCACATTGATTATTTCGTTGGTTATATTGAGTAAGGAGAGGTGAGTAATGTTATGTCATAGGCTACGAAAAGATTGATCGAATCTACAGCTGTTGAGTTATTTGATTGGTTGTTACTGGTCAAAAAATCATTATTTCGTTGTCATGGCTAAATTAAGAGATATATTAATAAAATCTATCCCTCAGAAAGCACGTTAAGCCGTTGGTCCCGGCTGTCATTCGTGGATCTTTGACAGTCGTTACGGGTAGTCAGAAGCCCGAAAGTCTGACAACCAGTCTTACCAAGTTGTATCGTATTACCCAGTAACTGGGTTGTGGAGGTCAGATAAGCAGTCGCTCCATGTAAAATACTGGTATTCAGCTGCATCCGGTTAGACTGGAAGCCGACCCCAACATAGTAGGGATAAGGCTAGGCAGATGATGATGATGATGATGATATTCTAAGAATACGTACACGTGATAGCACTGATTAAAAAAAATCTACCCATGTTGTGTTGTACGAGAAAACCTGAAATCTACATGGTTGAAGTCGCAGGCAAACCGTTGTTTCTTAACAAGTTTCGTCGGTACTCTAATAAAAACAAGAAATAATAAAATAGTGTTCTACCAAAATCAAATGAAGGTGTTCTTTTATGTTTCAATTTCTAAATTAAATTCTTTGATCTCAAGATATGCGCATAAATATTTAGCTAGTTATATCAAGTTACATATCGTCCAATTTAAATATTTAAAACACAATTTTAACTTAATTTTCTTATAAATTATTAAGTTGTTTCTGTGTAACTGCCAATCTGACTACAAGATCAAGTAAAGTTCTCAGAAAAACTATTTAAATTGTAAATAAGGAGAGGCTATACTATGGTTTCTTGTTCTTGGACTTAATTTATAATTTTCGTTTAGACTACAAAGACAAAACCTTGTTACTTACGGTGGGTATTAAAACATTCTACGTGAGGAAAGTTTAAAAAGAAACGTCTGTGATCGACAGACAAACGAACGCAAATTATTTGTTTGGTTTTCCATTTAAATTACGAGTATGCGGACGAATTTTTTGATGTCCTTTGATTATTTCCCTTCCTTTTAATATACTTGTACATATTATTATTATTATCACCTTAGGACTGTTAGGTTTTTAAATTATGTAAAAATAAAACAACATTAAATTACTAACCCTATGGTCTCCTGTGTGAAATAAAAGATTTATATAAAAAAAAAATTATGAGTATTGAGTACTGTAGAGGCTATCTATGTACCTTTAGCAGTACAGGCTGGTTATAACTGCCAGCGTGTTCCATTCGAACGTTCAAGCAAGTGTCAAATATTCTCATAAGGTCTTTTTGTTTAGTAGAGTCATTGCTAGATGTAACATGATATTGTAAAGTGTTCTTATTTAAATATAATATATTCGAGTCAAAGCAACGTTTTTTAATTATATTTTGAAGCTCCCATCTAGAGTTTCACAGTACCTACATGCTTATTTCTACACTGCTAGATATAATTACTTTGTGAAGAAGGTAAAAATAACTGGTAAAGCTAAAGCGTACGCTAAGCTATGTAAGCGTAATCTGTCCCACTCCAGAGAACAGGCTTCCCCCAAATTCTTCTAGGGATCCTTTTCTGGAGCCACCTCGATCCAACTCTTACGGTACGCGTCTAGGTCGTCTTGCCACTTCTTCCCGGGTCAGCTTCGACGGTGCTGACCATCCTCAGGCACCCATCGTGTGGAGACTTGCCTAGCGGTCACTGTGAATGCGGCGGACGAGACCCGAACAATCCCATTTCAGCTTGGCTGTCTTTTTGCCTACGTCTAGGATCCCCGTTTTGGAGCTATATTTTAAGAAAAAAAAATCGCGTTTAACTATGGGCATAGTATACCAGTCATAGAGCAGTGCCCTGTGGTAACGGCCCCGGGCTTACGAGTTGTATGTCGTGGGTTCGAAACCCAGGCAGGCGCTTTACTTTGTGTAAATAATTTCATCACCACTGCTCTAAAAACGGTGTCTTAGGACCAAACATTTGGAGACGTGACATTACCACCCCGCACTGGACCAGCGCGGTGGTGGATTACGGCCCACACCCTCTCACCGAGAGGAGGCCTGTTTCCCAGCAGGGCGAAAGTGGGAACATTACAGGCTGATTATGCTATACCAGTCATGAATAGACAGACGAAAACAAATTAAGTGTTTGTCTACACATACAAGTAGGTACGTATGTCATAAACTTTACCTGCAAAAGTAATACAGACATTTTGTACCTCTCGTAGCGATGTGATTGAATAAATAAGGTTACAAACAAACGTGAAGGCACTTGATTTAAATGTTTTAGTCTATTTTAATGTCATTAAAGTTGTAGCAGAAAAACTTTTTAACAAAAAAAAAACCGACTTCCAAAAAAAACACTACAAACTGAAAAATAACTTTAATTTCGGAAGTCGGTGTCTTAGGGATCAGTATTTTAGTTTTTGCCACCGACTTCCGAAATTAAAGTTATTTTTCAGTTTGTAGTGTTTTTTTTGGAAGTCGGTTTTTTTTTTGTTAAAAAGTTTTTATTTCTCGCTTTTTAGTGGGTCTATTTATAATTTATCTAAGTTACAATAGCAACTCAACTCAACTTGCAAGTCAACTTGCCCATCGCCTTTTTATAAAATATTCCTTTTCTCGATGCAGGGACGTTAATTGTTGAGGAGTTCTCCTTTTATTAATTTTTAGATTAGATGCTGATAATCCTGGCTGCAGCATCAGGCCAGACTTATGTCAACATTGCATTGAACTTAAAATTATTCCTGTTTAAAATGAGCCCAAACACGACTACGGTGCTGTAATTTAAAGGTTTGTACTTTTTCTGATGCTCCTGGCTTCAGCATCAGGTCTTCGGTGTTCCTCAGTAACAGTACGTTTATCCACACATCGAGCCCTTTTCAATGAGCCTAAGCACGATATATCTGCTGTTAGTTGTCGAGGAGTTAGGTACTCTGCAGACTATCCTGACTGCAGCATCAGGTCATGACTTGATGATCATGAGATCAAATGTGGCAAATGCCCTATCAAACATCAAAACAATTTACTAAAACAGTCCTTGCCTGTTCGAGTAACTTCTTACTGTTAAGGAGTTGTACCTTCCATCATCAGCCCAGCTACCTGAGATGGTGACAACCATACACAAATACACAAGATACTTCATAAAATATGCGAAAAACAATAAGTGAGCCTATAAAATTTGAGGGTTGCCCTCGATTTCTCTAAGATCCCATCATCAGATCCTAACTTGGTGACAATGGGACCACCTCAGAACTATCTACTTTCGAACAGAAAAAGAATTTTGAAAATCCGTCGACAATTGGCGGCGTATTCGATGAACAAACATACAAAAAAAAAAAAAAACATACAAACACCCGAACATAGTACCTCCTCCTTTTTGTAAAGTCGGTAAAAATTGAGAGGTTCTTCCCTCAAAATACTATTTCAGTCACCAATCTACATGGTCGTCACGTGATCTGATTAAGATTATGTCTGGATTTTAAAAGACCGTGACCCTTTGATTTGTTTCGACCTTTCTTCAACAAATTTCTTTAACAGACATTCATTAGGTTCAAAGTTGATTGGGAACATTTTACAGTTTCGGGTAGTTTGATGTGCTGACGTCTATACAAACCTACTTACAGAAATAAAATCATTTATCATTTGTTTTACGGAATAACAACGCAATAAAATTGAGTACCTCAGCGTTTATAAAAGTTAATATTGTTACTGAAATTATTTGAAAACGCTTAGCGTAAGCTGAAATTATTAGTAAAATAATTATACATCAAACAAGCCAGACGATATTCCCAGAAAACGTTCTGTGTGGTAACAATAGTTTCACCTAACGGTCCTACTGGCCCATTGTTGTTAAAATTGAGTACAATGGCCAAACCCTTTTTCTTGTACCGTGACGTAATCACCATCCAACCTTTTACATTTAAAACCGAACCTTATCTAAGAGCTTGAAAAATAAATACTAACAGGTATAACGTTAAAGTTACCTCTAGTTTTACTAGTGAAAGGCTCGGCTCGGTCGCCGTCCCATCCGGAGTCAGGTGCTAAAACAGTGAGATAAACCGACCAAGGCCGGAAGCTAGCACCGCAAACGATGCTACCCAAAATTCTAAAGCGCTCTCAATTCGGTCAGGTTATACCTTGCGTTGGAACCAAGGAGGATTGCAGTTTTAATTAAAACCTTTATGAAGTATTGTGTTTATTTTTTAACTCATTTCGTATCATAGTTTATGTTAATTTTTCTACAGCTGTTTAACGTTGGGACTAGTTTTTATAAAGGAAAAGCGGGGTGTTTTGAAAAATAATGAATTGTTTTTTTTTCTCGACCTGCAGCAATTATGAGATTCTGTTAATGAAGAGAGAACAAGACGGTTATTTGAATGCTTATGAACCCTTAAAATAATTGTCGCTTGTCTTGATCTCTCTGTGTCATTATGGTTACCGCTGTCTGTCATTATTAATCGAAAGACTTTTAGTAGTGTTTTGTATTGTTTATTAGAGTATAAGTAGTACATAAGTTAGGTTTTATACCCACGTGTACCTAATATAATAATTACTCGTATGCCGCTATTAGCGGCGGATGTGTCCTGAACTTATCCAAATATACCAACCAACTTTGTACCTACCATATCCAACGAATAAATGTCTTTGACTTTTGTAGTCCGCCTGCCTTCATGAAAAGGCTCGACTTCTTTCGAAGCACTTTCTATCAAGCACTCTTTCAGTCTCAGAAAACCGTCATAACAACCCGGCAAGATGTCTTTCGACGAACTCTCCACCGAGCTTTCCCCAGTTCTCCGTAAAATAAAACCGTGCAAACATTATTTTTAAATGAACAATATTTTAAAACTACGCGACCGACAGTAAGTGTAGACAGCCCAGCCTCCAAGTCTCTTCACTGGCTCTAGTAAAGGAAGCTCCGAACTTGCACCTCGGCGACGTAAACAGACGTATACAACTATATTAGAGACAGTTTATCGGCGCTTTTTACTACATCCTCCATTGAGTTTGGTTTAAAAGGATCTTGTTCAGTGGACCGTTGTAAAGGATACACTGAAATCTGTGTTAATAGTCGCGTCGGTAGTGCGCTGGCTTAAATAGGGTGTTCTATACCTTTCAGTGGCTGTTAGGGATTATTTCAGGTGGATTGGGAGTGTGTTCTGGTTTTAAAGTGGTATAGTAGCTTTGAAACTCAGCGTGAGGTGATGTTATGATGTAAATTGTAGGAGGAATATTGGTGTATTGGCAGGTGATTTAAGGTCATAGCACACGTATCAAATCGGAAAAGGATCGGCACCGTATCAATAACTTAAAAGTGATCAATATTATCAACAATATTGAAAACATCGTGAGGAAACCGGCACGTCCTAGAACCAAAAATTCGAAGACTTGTGACATCTGCCAATCCGCACTGGGCCCGCGTGGTGGATTACGGCCCACTCCCTCTCACCAAGAGGAGGCCAGTGTCCCAGCAGTGGGAACATTATAGGCTGATTATGGTATGGTGATCAATATTATCAGAGTGAAAAGAATATTCAGAACGAAAATACAACAACGCTGTGATTTATTACATACATCTGTGCGCTGACACTCGGTAGATACCTATCTACGTACAGTCACGAGCACTAATATGTCAACACTTGGCAACTTTCAATTGCGATTTTTTCACAAAATAACGAATGCAAAGTTGAAATACGACACTTTACATAAACCTATAGGTTCGAAAAAACTATGTTCGTAATAACATACCATTTCATTTAAAAATAAAGGAGAAAATCGCCTTTGAATAAAGCCAAGTGTATACATACTTATGCTCGTGACTGTACAGGGTTAAACTACGCAAACGCGATGGGTAACTAAACATGATAAAACCAAAAAAAATATATGATGAGTTTTTTGTGGGTAGACCGCAGTTATTGGAGTCACTTGAAATATCAGATTAAAATAACTTACGGGCGTAAGTAGGTATATGTTCTGAAATCAAAACCTATAGGGCACTTCCCGTTGACCTAGAATCATAAAGTTTCGCAAGAAGGAATGTCACGTAGCAAATTATAAAAAAAAAACTATTTACATACCTAAAAATTTATACGGAGACCTCGATGCACGAGTCCGACTCGCGCTTGATCGGTTTTTTTGTTTTATCGTGTCATCACGTTCGCGGAGTTTCGCTAGCTGATTTAATTTGACCCTGTTTAAAAACATTGCAACGATAAAGTTTGTAAGTTGCCTTACAACGCAGGGAGCCTAAAAAGGTTACTTTGGTAGAATCATAAAAGGATAACATTATGAATCATAATGGACAGTAAAGTTAATCGTATCAAATTCCATTGGTGAAGGATTTTTCAGTTTTTTTTTTGTCGTTGCTAAAATACCAATCAATCCAATCCAATCGCAATCTCTTTGATTATACCTACGTAGTGCAGCGAAAATAGAAAACCACGGACTGTCTTCGCCATATTATGATTCATAATGTTATCATTTTATGATTCTACCAAAGTGGCCTTTTTCAGCCCCCAGGTTTTTGCATTGAGCTTGCGTTATTCGGTACCAACTTTTTCGCTACGGTACATAACTCACTGATCTTATTTTAAGAGAGCATAGCAACATCAATGTCCCTCCCACCATTTACAAAACAGGGAATCGATACACCGAAAACCGTTTCTCCATTATTCGTTTGACCTTTAACAGTGAAATGGGCTCAATGAAAATATTTTTCAGTCGGATACTTCTTAAAATACTTCGTCATTTACGATATTAGGCTGTTTGTCTGTTTGTTCAGGACAAGGTCGAGATGTGAAACTAGAAAGGTACTTAACGGGATCGGATTTAACGTTAAGAGGGAACCGTGATGGCGGAATAATTAGATCCGATTTAATTTAATCGGGTTAGTACTAATTTTGGGTAAAGAACAATATTGTGAGGAGACCTGGATTTGATGTTTTAATCATCAAGTAATGCTCGGTCCTTCTTTGAACAAGAATAGGTCTTTGGGTGACATTAACTTTAATACCTATACGTTTAGGGACACATACTTAATATTTATTGGTTGATTTTTGAAGTCAAAACTTTTTTAGGCGCGTTGGGCATTTTTAGGGTTCCGTACCAAAATGGTAAAAACGGAACCCTTATGGTGAGACTCAGTCTGTCTGTCTGTCACAGCTGGATATCTCAAGAACTACTGATGCTATCAACTTGAAATTTGGAATAGTTTTAGATGACGTTTGCCCAACTATTTTGCAAATACGAACAAAATAAAAATATATGTATATTTTTTGCAACAGGGACTGAAAGGGGGTCTGAAAAATCGAAGTGGGGCTACTAGGGCATGTGGGGTATCATATGAAAGAGCGCAGTTTGCACATTCTCAAACATTTTTTCTTTTTTAACCGACTTCAAAAAAGGAGGTTTTTAACCGACTTCAAAAAAGGAGGTTTCTCAATTCGACCGTATATTTTTTTTTTTTTTTTTTTTTTTTTTTTTTTTATGTGTGTTCGCGGATAACTTCGTCGTTTATGAACCGATTTTGATTATTATTTTTTTGTTGGAAAGGAGATATGCCAAGGGTGGTCCCATGATAAGGAAACCAGGATCTGATGATGGCATCCCAGTGAAATCGAGGGGAACATTCGAAAATCGTAGGAGCGACTAGTGCGTTTGTTAATTTTTTCATTAGGTATTTTAAAGCACTACAATGTCATGAAGGCCTGGAGTCGATCTGATGATGGAGTCGAAAGACAGTCGAGGGGACTCCTCAACGATTTACAGCAGTTACCTTGTGTTTGGGCTTGATTAATTTGTATTGATGTGAACTTTACACCTACATGGTTGTGACTGTCATTCGGGGTCTGATGATGAAGACGAAGGACAGTTAACAGTTTACAGTAGCTACCTTGTGTTTGGAGTTGAGTTGAGTAATCACGTCATTTCTAACAATGCTCTTTCGTCGTGTGGCCTACTCAATAATTAAAGTAACTTGAGCATTTGCTCTCGGAAATCATCATTTGGTAAAGTGGAGCTGATGATGAAGACCACAGATGGCCATCGGAACTACTCAATGACAAATATTACACGGGTTGCGATTCGATTACTTCAATATGGTTGCTAAGCAATTTATGCTCGTTACAATGCGTATGGTGAGTGGTTGTTAAGGAGTTCTCCTGGCTCTTACCAGGAGAACTCCTCAACAATAAACGTCCCAGCATCGGGAAAAGCAATATTTTGTAACATGTGATGAGCAGTTGACATTAGGCTATTATAACTTAGATAAAAAAAGTTTGTAATTACAAACGGACCCACTAAAAAGTGAAAAATAAAAACTTTTTACAAAAAAAAACAACCGACTTCCAAAAAATACACTACAAATTGAAAAATAACTTTAATTTCGGAAGTCGGTGTCCTTAAACGAAAATGCGGAACCAAAGACACCGACTTCCGAAATTAAAGTTATTTTTCAATTTGTAGTGTATTTTTTGGAAGTCGGTTGTTTTTAACCGACTTCAAAAAAGGAGGTTTCTCAATTCGACCGTATATTTTTTTTTTTTTTTTTTTTATGTGTGTTCGCGGATAACTTCGTCGTTTATGAACCGATTTTGATTATTATTTTTTTGTTGGAAAGGAGATATGCCAAGGGTGGTCCCATGATAAGGAAACCAGGATCTGATGATGGCATCCCAGTGAAATCGAGGGGAACATTCGAAAATCGTAGGAGCGACTAGTGCGTTTGTTAATTTTTTCATTAGGTATTTTAAAGCACTACAATGTCATGAAGGCCTGGAGTCGATCTGATGATGGAGTCGAAAGACAGTCGAGGGGACTCCTCAACGATTTACAGCAGTTACCTTGTGTTTGGGCTTGATTAATTTGTATTGATGTGAACTTTACACCTACATGGTTGTGACTGTCATTCGGGGTCTGATGATGAAGACGAAGGACAGTTAACAGTTTACAGTAGCTACCTTGTGTTTGGAGTTGAGTTGAGTAATCACGTCATTTCTAACAATGCTCTTTCGTCGTGTGGCCTACTCAATAATTAAAGTAACTTGAGCATTTGCTCTCGGAAATCATCATTTAGTAAAGTGGAGCTGATGATGAAGACCACAGATGGCCATCGGAACTACTCAATGACAAATATTACACGGGTTGCGATTCGATTACTTCAATATGGTTGCTAAGCAATTTATGCTCGTTACAATGCGTATGGTGAGTGGTTGTTAAGGAGTTCTCCTGGCTCTTACCAGGAGAACTCCTCAACAATAAACGTCCCAGCATCGGGAAAAGCAATATTTTGTAACATGTGATGAGCAGTTGACATTAGGCTATTATAACTTAGATAAAAAAAGTTTGTAATTACAAACGGACCCACTAAAAAGTGAAAAATAAAAACTTTTTACAAAAAAAAACAACCGACTTCCAAAAAATACACTACAAATTGAAAAATAACTTTAATTTCGGAAGTCGGTGTCCTTAAACGAAAATGCGGAACCAAAGACACCGACTTCCGAAATTAAAGTTATTTTTCAATTTGTAGTGTATTTTTTGGAAGTCGGTTGTTTTTTTTTGTAAAAAGTTTTTATTTTAGACCGCATAGTTTTCGACTTTTGATGAAAAATGAAAAAAAATACCATCCCCCCCCCCTTATCACCTAAGTTTGTAAAGAGAAAAATCTGAAATAATTGTATACGTGATAGAAGTGTCGACCAACCACTTAGTATCGAAAAACTAAGAGGGCACTCGGACCCCCTGACCCTAGAGTTTCAACCCCAAACGGCTCGAACATATGAGTTTCAAAAAGACTGGAATATTTAATAATATTTTCCTATTAAAGTAAAGTTCTTTTGCTATTTGACCCGCTTTCCACCAAAATAAACAAGCACTGCCTCGAAAATGTATTAAAGCCTACCTGGTCAAGACGTTTCCACCAGCCGTCGGACAAACATCAACAAATTGATCAATGTTGCCACTATATTGCATAACTCTCGGGTTGTCGCACACTTTGAATACCAAGTGGGACGGATTTATTTTACTATAGGCCCAAAGCATACGCGGTGTAGACGAGGCGCTTCAAAAGTAAAGACTCGAGGGTTTTTCAAATTCAAATTCTTTATTTCAGACGTAAGTCCATAGTGTTAGTAGCAACAAAATAACTTAATGACTAGTGTTAGTAATAAGGAGGAGATAAAATAGAATATCAATTGGTATGGATCCTCACCCAGTGACGCAGCAGAGGGGAGTCCCACCTATTTGAGAACACGCTCAGGAGGCCATTGGTGGCGGTGCGTTTTAAGATTGTGTGACTTGTGATAGCCCTTTGAGAGCAGTGCTGGCCCAGTGGATACAGCCGCGACTTACGAGTTGTAGGTCGTAGGTTCAAACCCATGACAGGCGCTTTACTTTGTGTAAATTATTTCATCACCACTGCTCTCAAAATGGTGAAGGAAAACACCGTGAGGAATCCGTTATGTCCTAGAATCAAAAATTCGAAGGCATGTGGCATCTACCAACCCGTACGGGGCCCGTGTTGTAGATTACGGCCCGTTCCCTCTTACTGAAAGGAGGCCTGTGTCCCAGCAGTGGGAGCATTATAGGCTGATTATTCTAATACTTGGATGATTGGTATTAATCATTCTGCGTCACGCTTTGCTCATTTGCGTCAATTATGGTGCGCTTAATTACCTTAATAGCTTTCCATGCGTTATGAGCTATAGCTATGTAAGTACCTACGTATGTGGCTTGAACTACTGTCATAACAGCAGAAAGCTTCTTGTTTTGTAATTAATCTCTTGGTGATTATGGCAACATTTCCGATAGTAATTGATGTTAAGAGGCATCGTAAACTTGAACGGGACGAATAGCGCGCTTCCTTTTGTCGCAACGGAGCTTTAAAATTTTACAATAAGTAGTTAAAAAAAGTTGTGTTCTTTATAAACACACTAGCATTGGCCCGAGGCTTCACTCACGTGGAGGTCGGAAATTATCCCACGGGAACGCACTGCCGCGATTAACAGTATCTTATGAGTTAATCCAGTTTATAAACTATCTGTGTGCCAAATACGTTTAGTAGTTTTTGCGTGATTGGGTAACAAATATCTAAACATACACATTTATAATATTGTGGACTGATTTCTCAAACGACAGATAATTTTTTATTCGTGGAATAAAATTGACGTCTGACATATTCTGTATGGAAGAACTGTCAAAAATTCAAAATTATTCCTCCGATAAAATTATCTGGCGTTGGAAAAATCAGCCTTAAGTAGGTCAAAGGGTTATTTAGATCAACTTATTTTTATCAGAATGAACATAACATCATCCGAAAGTTATTTTTTTTTCTGATGAAATCCTGTCGTCCCCGTTCATCGCTATCGCTTTATCGTATCCTATCGCTAAGCTTAGCACCCTGTGTTTTGGGCCACACGCACGGCACCATCTCACAGTCAGCGTGCACGCTTTTATCGCCTTTGTGGTAAAGGCGGCCATATCTTAAGGTCAGGCCTCTAGAACCGCGAGATATTGGGGATTAGAATACGTTTACGTTAGCTTTGTTTGTGGAAATCTGAAAGGTTTGTGGTTTATTACAGATCTAGATATTTTTGTTTGGAATGGCGTTCGGGGAGCGAGGTGAGTTTATGATTCTGTTTTGTTTTTGATGATTATTATTTTAAGCTTTGGTTTGCTAGGAAAAGTTCTATCCTATTATCACGGCCGTTGTGTAAAATCAGTCAGCTGGGTTTGACTTGTAAGTCAAACCCAGCTGCCAAAGATTTTAATCGCTAGATTTGCTCTCACCGTACTTAGTCACGCAAAAACTGTCCATACTGAAAAACCCTTTGTAAAATTTCTATATTTATGTCTGTAATGTATATGGTGTACATAAGAAAGACTATACTACCTACTCTATTCGTACATATTATTTAATAGCGTTCTCATGACAATCAAGTCAAGTTACTACGCCAGAGGTGACAAAACGAAACAGAAACGCGACTATCGTTTTACACGGTAGGGCGAATCTTACGATTTAAATCTTTGCCACTGTCATAATTTCCATGGCAATCGTCACTGGCTGTTAAGTGCGGCCACGCGGTAGGTTAAAATATGGATGCAGCTATGCATTCTACTGTGCATTTTACATAGAGATCAGCTGTGAAATGTGTTGGTCTGTATGCATTTTACGTGTTGTTAGCATGATGACTTAACCCTAATCTAATCTAAAAAAACTTACTTTTTTGCTGCACTTCAAAACACAAATTGCCTACGTCACCCAAAAAGCAGCCAAACTTAAGCGGGACTAAGCCGGACACGTTTTCCGCATGTCGAACGAGTCATGGGCCAAATCTACTACCATCTGGGTCCCAGGAAACCTCCGGCAACATTGAGTTAGATCCAGGAGAAGATGGTGGGACGAGCTTGACGCCTACAGACAGGATTGGTCCACACTAGCTCAAGACAGAAAGGAGAGGAAAGAAGAAAGGAAAGCTTGCCCTGCTATGGGACAATATAGGATCAAAGTAAATATATAAAATAATAATAATGGAGACCGCGACTCGGTAAACGGCATGGTGGGATGCACTCAGGCTAGGTGGAGCGACGATCTTCGCAGGATGGCTGGTAGCAGCTGGATGAGAGTTGCCGAAAATCGAGTTGAATGGCGTGCAATAGGAGAGGCCTATGTCCAGCAGTGGACTGCTATAGGCTATATATGATGAATAATAATAATGGTCGTTCCGCTGCTACTCTCAACTCGCTGTCTCCCTGGCCCAGTCCTAGATCTGTTGCATCAAACATCCGGGTAGCGTTTACGGCTTAGCAAATGTTCTGTAGTACATTTATTTATCACAAAAAGCTGTTTTTTCCACTAAGTCTTCTGTAGAAAGTGCTCTTCTTCTTGTAAATAAGACCTGAACACTTGAAAGCTATCCTTTTGTAGTTCTGACATGGATTCCAAGATTTCCGACTTTTGATAAGAGGTTTGTCTTATTTTATAAGTCGAGTACTTGAGAGTTAAGCGTTTTACTGAGCCTTCGAGTTTATAGCTAAATTTTCGTAGAAATATTATGTTTATATGTTCTGAGAAATAGATTTAATATTGTTATTACCATTTTTTTGAGGCATTTTAAGTTATTGAATCGTTTAAAACGTTGGGTAAAAACAATAAATAGACATCACGGCCTTTTTTTTTTAAGAACCTGCTTAGCCTTTTTCCAAATATGTTGGGGTCGGCTTCCAGTCTACAGCTGAGTACCAGTATTTTACAAGGAGTGACGGTAAGCTGTCACTCCTTGTAAACTACTGTATGACGGTTGTGGAGGTAAGATTAGTCTGACCTCCACAACCCGGTTACTAAGTAACACGATACCCCTTGGTAAGACTGGCCTATAGCAATCTGATAACCATTGTAGGTGCGTTGCAATCCACGAGACAAAAAATGTCACATATGCCTGATAATCAGCCTATAATGTTCCCAATGCTGGGACACAGGCTTCCTCTCGGTGAGAGGGAGTGGGCCATAATCCACCACGCGGGGCCAGTGTGGGTTGGAGGATGTAACATGTCTTCGAATTTTCCTTCCTCACGATGTTTTCTTTCATTGTTTTGAGAGCATTGGTGATGCATTAATTTACACAAAGTGCTTGCTTGGGTTTGAACTCGTGACCTTACAACTCGTAAGTCGCGGCCGTTACGACTGGGCCTGCTATTTTCGTCACAGGAATAAAAAAAAAAATTCCGTAAAGGAAAAGCCGTGGTGGCCCCGAGCTAGAAAATTTGATTATAGCCAATCCGAGGTGGCGTGAGGTTCCGTAGGCACGTTTGATTGGCTAACGCGTTCTGACTGGCGACGTCGGATTTGTTGCACACTCTGAAAAGCTAGAAGAAATACGTTTACAGTTAGTGAACTAGAAATAAAGGGGTAACATGTTTTTTTTTGTGATGCCTCGCTTATTCAGAGCAACTTGGATAATCAGGTTTCTTCACTGTGCGTTTGCAGAGCTACTAGAGTTAAATATAACAGAATATTATTCAAAATCATTTTCTCTAATGTCTCTTTAAACTTCTACGCCATTAGCTTTCCTTTTTTTCATTTTTTTTCATTCTTTCGTTTATCTGAATAGTCTGGTAACCTTAGAAGCCAGATATTGAACGAGTTGTGTGTAGTACTAGGTTCTGCCCGCGATTTTGTCCGTGTGAAATTTCTTGTTCCCCCGACCCATCCCGTCGCATCGCCTGCTCGTGGTATTACTTCGTTTTCACTTAGTGTTCTTCCAATTTTTTTCTCTTTGCTCGGCTCCTAGGGGTCCTAGCGTGATGATCAGCCTAAAGCCATCCTCAAAAATTGGGCTATCAAATGCAAAGAAATAAAAAAACATTTTTTCAAATCCGACTGGTATTCGCAGAGATTAGCGCATTCAAATAAACAAACAAATTCTTCAGCTTTATTATTAGTATAGATATACATGTTATTGTATCTTCACTATAATTAAAACTATACAGTGTGAGTCTTCATAATGTGCACATATCGAAATGAGGGAAGTTTCATTTTATCGACGAAAAAAAAAAAAATTTTTTTTTGTAGCATTTTAAAATTCTGTTTCGCTGCTGTGACCCCTGTGTTAACAATCGCCCCTCAATTGAGAATTATGTTTTTTTTAACAAAAATCTGATATTTTTCATCAATTTTTACAATAATTGTAAAATTACTTGATAAAACCCTTTTTGATTACTTTAAATTATTCTACATCGTATTAGATTTCTAAACGTAAAAATACCATGTTTATAACTCAATCACAACATTTCCTATCAACTGTTAAAGAAAGGCCTTGCAATCACCATACTTTAGCAGGTAAAGGTCCTTTTAAATATTTTTTTATTTTTTCAAATATTTTTTCCGTCGATAAAATTAAGCTATGTTTCCCTCATTTCGTTATGTGCACATTATGAAGACTCACACTGTATAACTATTTTATTGGTTTTTAAACAGAAATAGACCTTGACGTTTTATGACATGCAAGTGATATTCAACCTTAGCATATGGTACAGCAATTACAAGGTCGACTGTACAAAACTCTTCTACAGACTCAATTCTTAATCCCTATAACTCTACTCACCCCAAACCTCAAACACACACAGGATTGTAATTCAAATGCCAACACAATAATTATGAATAGCTCCAGAGACGGGAGGACCTCAATTAAATCTGTCGTGTACTTTTGATCCCCTTCTAATTACTCCGACACGTTCGTCAGATCTTCCATTTAAAACTGCGTACGTTTACAAAGGTGTTATCAAATAAGATTTTGGGAGGGCTCCGAGTTTGAGAACGGTTTAAATTTAGAACACCTTGTATTAAATTATAGGGTTTGGTGGTGGGGTAGAACTTCGATCAAGATCGACTTTGTATTTATTTTATTTCAGAAATTTTTGATTTCATTGTTTTCAAGACTAATTTATATTCAGGTTTTCATAGAACATTTGCCTACAAATGCCATTTGCCTAAAAATCATTGATTCAGTCATTATAATTGTACCTACCTAAAATATTTGCACGCCATGAAAAATGGCAGACATGTCGTGAGCCACTCATAATCTAAGATCTTGCATGCATGTTTTTATTTTAATTCTGTATGTATACACATGTCAGAGCAAATAAAATTTCTTTCTTTCTTTCTTTCTTTCTTACACCGTTAGTCAGAGGTGTCTAAGACCGACATAACGTTATAACAACTCAAATTATTAATTTATTTCAAGGAGAAGAAATTAGCCAGATTTGATCACTAGGAATCACCCAAAGAGGTGGCACGCAGTGTTCTATGCGCGTCTTTATCATCGAACGTGCGGTCGGTATCTCTCGGGTCCCCAACTCATGTAGTAGAAGGAGCAATGGGTTTTAGTCGGTAGGAGTCCGACATAAGCCTCCATTCTCCCCAGACAGAGGGTATCCATGAGGATTTAGTCACGGAAATAAAAATCTCACCACGAATCACTAAATGCATTTACAGATACTGACACACATGTTTATAAAAAAAACATGTTTGTAAGCATGCTTAAAATGTTAAAGTCCCATGCAATAGGGAGCGAGCTTATTGCCATGAACCAAGCGCAAGTCCAGACTCCGAGGTCAGAGGGATTGTCCGAAAGGGTTACCGCTGGCCCGGAACATAAAGGGCTAAGCAAGGAACACGGGTGGGTTTTAGTCAAAGGACCCCTCCTTTAATGATTTTCCCATCCACAAAAAAAAAATGCTTAAATAAGCATGCTCTGCAGGTGTTTACATTTGTTAGAAATAAGAATGCTAGTTTTTAGCATACTCCTAAATAAGCGTATGCAGATGCACTCGGAGCACTCCCCCTTCCAACCGCACCTCAGGTAGCGTGCTCGAAAATCAAACGACTGTTGATTTTTTAAACATGCTCAAAATAAGCATCTCATTAATAGCAATGTTTCGACACACGTGCCACTAAGTAGCAATTGCTCAATATTGGCATGCTTTACTACTAAGTAGCAATTGCTCAATAATGGCATGCTTTAGTACTAGTAAAAAGCATGTGTGTATGTAAAACACATGACGATTTTTCAAATTCGCAAATCGCATAATTAAGTGAGTTTCTCACTTCTTTCTCTAAGCTCTCTCTACTAACTCACTACTTAAAAAAATAGGTAACTTCGATCATAATCCTTTTAAGGTCAATTTAATTTGCATAGATCTAGATCCAGATATTCTAGACGGTAAATAAATGAAAGGTTACCTGTGAAATGTAAATAAAGCCTTTACGTAATTAGTGGGTGGTGTAAGACTTGGCAGAACGTTAATCCAGGCTTAAAGGCTTGAAGGATTTCGTATTTAAATTGAGGTGTATGCTACTTTAATAAATGTATATTCTTTGCTGTAAGCCTCTATTATGGTTCTTTGTGAGGAATGGATACAATTCGTGTAGACTTTTAAGAAGCCACTTACTTATTCTGTAAGTAATATAAACAGGATGGCATCCCACATCGACGCGGACACTGAAAGACATAAGCAGTAAATAAAAATGAAAAAAAAAAACATTAATCTGAACTGCTTTAAACAGTTCCTTAAGAGCCTACCGTTCAAAACAGTATTTTTACTGATCCGAAAACAGTTAAAGCTTGAGGCAAAATGTTGCCGTCATGACAGCAAACTTTAACGTTTTAAGTAGCTGAAAAGTCACAAAATTAACTGTTTTATTCATTTTGTGATATCGTTAAAAAAATTGAAATTTATTTACATTACAGTAATGGTGGTTTTCCTTTTTTTTTGTTGTTTTTTTCAGTAAATAGTATGTTCAATCATTAAAAGTTACTGTTTCGTCTTTTGCTGTTTTACAAACATTTCTCTTACTGTATAAAGTCAGTAAATCTTAATGAAATCGCTTTAATGTGTTGTAGTAAGAAATTATTTTTTACAGTGCAAACTGAAACCATGAATTCAGCACATGATTCTTCTATTTCAGTTCTCCTCGGTTATGTCCTGTCCCTGCTACCCTGCATGTGGAAGGCGTTTTTCCAGTTTTTGTTTTAGTATCGAGTAAATTATTTAATTCTTAACAAAGTTAATTCGAATAAAGTTTCGTGACAGCTCTTAAATAAGTTTCAAACAAACATTCCTATCAAACATTGGGGAATAGGTATATATTACTAACCTTAAAGAATTTCCCGTGCTTTTTTTCATTAGCATGTAACTTTTTTTTTGTCCCTAAAGAATAAAATAATACTACGCAGTCCACGTATAGGAGCGGTTTCGCAATACATCCGATCCGAATCCGAAATAAAAATCCGACTTCAATCCGAATTGGGAATGTTCTAAATTCGGACGGACAGAGTTCGGATCTATGGACTATGGTTACTTCGGATCGGCATTTCTCGGATTCGGATCGGATGTAGTGCAAAACCGCTCTAACTATCACCAAGACACTTTCCTAAAGGTCGAATTGACTAAGAGGTGGTCACAGCAGTGTGCTGATTCCGATTTAAATTACGACGTGAACGTACCTACTAACCAACCGCCAATTTCTGTTGCAAACTTCAATTGGATATGATAGTTTGATCTTTAATAATCGAAAACAAAAATGAAGAGACCCGCAAGAGAACCAAGGAAACCGACATAGCCCGAAGAATTGCCAAAATTAAGTGACCGTGGTCAGGGCACATTGCTCACAGAACAGATGGCCGATGAGGCTGAAAGGCTTTGGAGTGGCGACCGCGTCCCAAAAGACGTAGCGTTGGAAGGCCTCCCACAAGATGTCCGATGACCTTGTGAAGACCACAGGAAGCTGGAAGCGAGAAACAGAGAAACGTTCGCAGTAGCGAGGCCGACGTCCAGCAGTGGAAGTCTTTCGGCTGAAATGTTGACGATGAATCGAAAACTTCAATTTAAACATTGCCATCTAAATGTGAACATCCGGCATTAGTAATTACAAAGCTCCATAATCATAATTCACCCCGCTATATAAATGAAAACATTGCAAAGATAAACATGTACTCATTTATACACACGTTCTACGATAATAAATCGTGAACGTTTGAGTGTCAAATGTGTTACAGAAATATGAGCTTATGTTGCGCTGGTATATGAGACTGGCCACAATGTTTACACTCCATAACCCTTTACGTAAGTAACATGTATATGCTGACGTGTTTCTGCTGTTAAATATGACTGAATAGTAATAATAGTAACGTTTATTTGGACTCAATAAAATAATAATAATAATTTCTTTATTGCCATATACAGGTTACAGGAAAAATTTCAGTCCCTGGCTCCAGAGCTAGGTTAGGGTACCTGTTTTTCAGGAGCCAGTGACTTCATCCATTTAGGTTACAATTATGCAAGTATGCAGCATAAACTAAATAACTTAATATTAAGTTTATTAGCAAACATTTAATTTATGCACTAAAAATAGTATTAGAATGAAAGCAAGTTAAATGTTTATCATTAAATAAAAAATTAAAACAAAATAGATTAAAACTTGAATTGAAAACAATAATAATATTGAAACAAAGATTCCATCCTGATTAAAATTAAATAAAATTAGAACAAGTAACAATAAAGCTAGGATTAAACAAAATTAAATTTGAATTTGAAGGGTTTGTATTAGGAGTTATGCTACCTATTTATATATTTTTTATTTTCCACTCACAAACAATGCAACGTGTTACATTGCATGTTATCTCTCCAGGACTCTTTGACTCGTAGAGAATATCTAAGGCATTAAGTCCGTCTTTGTAACTAAACAGTGCACAAACTTTATGAAATAAATAAATCAAATTAACCAAACCAATGATAATAACACCTAACATATTTAAAAATAGAAATTCAATCAAACACGTTACGAACCGATATTGAAAGCTGTAAATAGATTTTTAATAAAAATCCTGTCAAGTCAACTTATCATTTGATTCCGAAATCCTATCCGGATGTTCTTATCCGGATGTTAGCGGTTTTGAAAAGAGATTTAATATAACGATTATTCATACAAAGTAGAACCCATAAAGTTACCAAATTAAATAATATTCATAACCAAATAATGGTGAATACAGTTTTATGGAAATAATGTTCTTGACACAAAGTATTAGGTATATTTTGTGTCGCCAAATCTCTTTATACCACTGTACCAGCATAAATTAATGGCTATTTATAAGTCAAATAAAGTCATCGCGTGTGCGTGCAATCTGCAATGAATCCTGACTTCCTGGTTGAGCACGCCTCAACAATGTCCGAGAGTTCCAATTCAAACGCCGCCCCGCTATAACTCAGCACACAAGCCCAGTGAATCAACTTTAAACTAATTTATTAACATCGAAGACGTTGTTATTAACACCATTGAGTGGCTCAACAAACAGTTACTGGCGAAGGAACACAGCTTTCTAACGTCATTATTTAGTCCAATTTGCAGAATTAGCCTGTTATATGTGTTTGAATTAGCGTTTTCGTAGACCGATGCGCGCGCCGTAGCTCGTAGCGACTGCTACGGTGCTACGAGCTCAGTGTTACCGCGCCGGTTGAGATAACCGCTACGTTCGCGACGCGTTTCACAATCATTTACGTATTAAAGAACCTTCGTATGATTTGTGACGATATCTGTGATTCGTTCTTGTGTTGTTAGTGTTGTGTTATTAGTGACTGTGAGTTTTAACAAGGTAAGTTTTATCGATAAATTCTGTGTTGGAAAAATAAATACATTTTTTTTGGTGTTAGATTAAAATTTTCTTTTATTTTATTCAATTCATCTGTGACATTTCGTGTTCTAAGGAAATATCGTTGAAATTAAAAAGTATGATGTTCGGAACTGTGATTTTAGTATATTTTCCTCGTTTGTGATAATATTTTCGTGATATCAAAATTGAGGAAAAGGTTATAAAGGGATTTTCATAAACATATTTGTACCAATATACTATTATTGGTGCCGAGAACTGGACGTATTAATTAATTTTTTAGAGAAATATTTATAATATATAACTCTAATATATAACTCATTATTTACCGCGAGACTTAAATTTAAGATAGGGAGTTAAATTTAAGATATCTCGGGAGTTAAATTAAAGATAGAGAGTTAAATTATTGAGTCCCAATTATCATCCTCCAAAAAAAAGTGTCAAAACAATTATTTGATTGTTTTGTCTAAAATATGAATCATCCCCTTCTAAAATACACAGTTACGGAAGTAAATGTAACACAAATACTAAAAACATGCAAGGTGGAGACAACAATAAATTAAACTGCGTAATGACGTTCCCAGTCTACGAAAATTCAATCAAATATATCCATTATTTTAGTCACTATAGCTAGTCAAAGATTGGCAAAACCCATAGTGGTCCCATCACTACCTATTTAGTTTTATTGAGAAAATCACCAATTTTTATTATCGATTCTAGGATTCATTTGCCAGAGTTTTCATATAATGTCGTATTATTATCTCCACATTGTATAAGAACACAATTAGACGTCTTCCAAAATTGAATCCGGCGGAATCCCCCCGGGGATTACACCAGGTCCATCGGGGGGAACGAGTCGTAAAATTGATTTTGATGCGGATTACTGAAAAATGGCATTATAACTCAACAGTTTCTTTTTACTGTATAAATTGATTGCGCCCAAGTTTTTAAGGAAAACACTGCAGCTTCGATGTAGGTTTTTCGTGATAAATGATCTTAATACAATTGATGTTATGGAATGCAAGTCTTGCTAACTGAACAATAGTGATATTCCAATGTCAATGATAATGTTAAATGATTTTATTTCTGCAAGTGGGTTTGTGCAAAAACAGCGTTTTTTAACTGATTACTCTGAGGAGAAAGGCCGAAACAAACTCACGGTCACGGTCTCTTTGAAGTCCAGACAGAATCTTGATTGGATCATGTGAAGAACGTTTATTATTTATTTATTTATTCATAGATATAGATTGGTGTCTGAAATGGTCTTTTCAGGAAATAACCACATAGATTGAGTGGACCTGTCCAGTCAGAGCACGCTTATTGTCATAAATCGTGCAGTTCAACTCAAAACTTAAGGAGCTAAGCTCCATTATGTTTTTTCAACGTAATTCTTAATTAATTATTTTGAAGTATATATAGAAGTATATATATATACGCATGTATTGTATTGTATCTACGAATTGCCTATTTAATATTATTCCAGAGAGCAGATCTGGCTCTGGCAACTTGAACCAATTATGCAAACTTAATTTCTGGGAAAACAGGCTGAAAATACATGCAAATACTAGTAGCAGCCTTGGCTAAGAAATTAACTACGTACTGCGATCAGGGGGCCTAAAAAGGCCACTTTGGCAGAACCATAGAAGAATAACATTATGAATCATAATGGTCAGTTAACTGTTAAGTTAATCGTATCAAATCCCATTAATGAAGGATTTTTCAGTAATTTTTTTTGTCTGTGCTAAGATACCAATCAATCCAATCCACATCCAATCCCAATCTCTTTGATTATACCTACATAGTGCAGCGAAAAAAAGAAAAACACGGACTGTTTTCGCCATATTAAGATTCATAATGTTATCCTTTTATGATTCTGCCAAAGAGGCCTTTATAGGCCCCCAGTAATCTGTTAGCTAAGGATTGTGTTCATGGCAATATTTACTCAAGACCATTTAGCGGTATATGACGAAACGAGCTCAGTACATATTGGATCTAACATTATTTATTGAACATCAATATAAAATAGTTATATTCACTAGTTTTGTCGATTATGATTTGGTGATTTTATAATGATTAAATATTAAGCAGGTGGAAAAAATAGTTTTTATGCAACTGTTGTATAATAAGGGGGTATTAAAACGCGAATGTGGGTTTATCACACCACTCATCATGATTATGAACACTCTATAAAAGGTTTTGAAACCCTAGGTTTTACAGTGTTGTAAGAACTCATTGTAAATTCATGGAAAGTTTAATTGCTGAGTATCAAAGCTGAGTAACAAAGCACTCATTGTTGTAAACAACAAAGTAATAATTTTTTACAATACTAATATCGAACAAATATGGCGGGATACGAAGTGAATTCGAATAACCTATAAGTTTTTTTTTTATTGCGGCGCTGTGGTAGTGAAACGCGCGTGCATGACAATGTTCTTTTTTTGAAACTCATAAAGATACCACGAATTGAGCAGTGAGAATGTAACTGTTTGATTTGAGTAAGGAAGGGATCGAAAAAGCAAAGGAGTTGTATAATTAAATTTAGTACAACATTATAACACTAGTTTAGATGATATTAAGACACTGGTTGTTTAATGCTGGTAATAAGCTGTTTCAGAATCTTTTAAAGAGGATTTATAGCATGCGTGTAGATAAAAGGCGTTGCCTAGGTTCTGGGTGATATCTATGTACACACATACATATAAGGTTATAATGCTATAACATTCCCACTGCTGGGACACAGGCCTCCTCTCAGTGGGAGGGAGTGGGCCGTAATCCACCACGCGGGCCCAGTGCGGGTTGGTACATGTCACTGATGTCACATGTTTTCGAATTTTTGGTTCTAGGACATGCCGGTTTCCTCACGATGTTTTCCTTCACCGTTTTGAGAGCAGTGGTGATGATATAATTATTTAGATAGGTATGTAAATAAAACAAAAATAAAATATATAAATAGTCACTCACTTCAACGAGTAAACAACTCAATAAAAATTTTCCATTTACCAAAAAAATATAAGCGAACGGCTTTCGGAAGGAAATCGCTTTGCTTACGGAAAAGCGAGGAGGCGAGTTTGAAACTGTAATAATGTATTTAATTTAATGGCAATACTAAATTTACGAGTAGCTGTAATGTAGGAAGTTTATACTAAGAAAATGTATTATACTCATTAGTAACAAGAATTCATTTTTAAATAGTGTTTAATACGTAGTGTCACATTACTGCCTAGCCTTTTCCCAACAAGGTTGGGGTCGGCTTCCAGTCTAACCGGATGCAAGTGAATATCAGTATTTTACTTGGAGCGACTGCCTATCAGACCTCCACAACCCAATTACTGGGTAATACGATACCCCTTGATAAGATTGCTTGTCAGACTTTCGGGGTTCTGACTACCCGTAACGACTGTCAAAGGTCCACGAATGACAGCCGGGGCGAACGGCTTAACGTGCTTTCCGAGGCACGGAGGGGTGTGTAAAGTGTTTAATACGTAGTGTAATTGTGTTATTACAAGTCAGCTTATTTTTAATGGTATGTGGGACGTAGGTATACAGGGTGGACATCGACGCGTCAACAGTAATCATGAATCCAGTACATGATTCTAGACAGCGTAGAAAATGGTTCGTCGGTAATAAAAAAAAAACAGTGGCACTCCGGGAGTGCACTTGTGTCGAAGTGAAAACAAAACGCAAACAGAATACTTTGCCGTCACTCACTGACATATTAGATATACATTAAAACCGAGTACATCCCGAGGACAGCCGAACACATCCGAAGCGGGTATTTTTTTAATCGTCTTATAAACAAAATTCGCGCGGTGTCGCTTACGGTAACAGTGGTGGGAGTTCAATGGTTTTTTCTCATCTCAAAAAATTCTCAACGCGCCTAAAGAATTTTTTACTTCAAAAAATCTGCTGTTCCTTAGATAACTACTTTAAAACCTACGCGGTCAAAATGTATAGAAAAGCTATTTTTTTTTTATTCTTTTTTTTGGACTTTTATACTAAGTACATGTATATGTCAGTCCGATTAATCTTATTTACTAGTTACATCATTAGTTTAACTTAAGATGATAATAGCGTAAACAAAAGACAAGCTCCTTCACTGTTAGGGTTTGAGAGTACAGAATTCATGATTCCAACCTGCAATTTGTCCAGATTCAATTTTTCAAATAATTCCTCTCTCTCTGCATGAAATTGAACACATTGCATCAACAAATGATATACATCGTCTATTATTCCACAAGCATCACATTTAGGGGAAGAAACCTTTCCCATTAAAAAGGCAAAATTGTTTGATGGAATATGTCCGGTTCTGATTCTGTGCGCTATAATAATCAGTTTCCTACTTAACCGACTATATGTACACCAAGGTATACGAGGAGGCTGACATTGGATAGTTTTATACCATATACCCTTTTCCAATGATCTCTGATTGAAATATTCCTTCCACTAATCATGACACTGTGAATTATATTTCGTTAATATTTCTGAATAATATGGTTTCACATTTTCTTGTCCTTCTGTACTTCCAATTTTCGCTAATCTATCCGCCTCCTCATTACCACGTATCCCAATGTGCGAAGGAACCCACTGCAACCTCAGATCCACTCCTTTCTTCGCTAATTCCTCTATTTTAGAGAGTATCTCGTCTGCTATCGGTGTACCTCTGCGACCAGAGGCGCATCGAGCTATATCAAATAAAACAATTTCTCTATCACATAACATACATCACATAATCAGCCTATAATGTTCCCACTGCTGGGAAACAGCCTCCTCTCTGTGAGAGGGAGTGGGCCGTAATCCACCACGCGGGCCCAGTGCGGGTTGGTAGACGTCACATGTCTTCGAACTTTTGGTTCTAGGACATGCCGGTTTCCTCACGATGTTTTCCTTCACCGTTTTGAGAGCAGTGGTGATGATATAATTTACACAAAGTAAAGCGCCTGTCTGGGTTCGAACCTACAACCTACAACTTTTTTTTTTTTTTGCGCTGGCAACACTGGTAGCCGGTCGTCAAAAACTGATCTCTAGGTTAATTATTTTAAATAAATTAATAAAAGTGTTTTAAATGTATTAAATTAGTGTAATATAGTCAAACCTAGATATTAAGTATTCTAAACAGTGATTACAAAGTGTTTTTTGTCGCGAAAACTTCGTAAAAACAAAGGATTCAAAACCGGCTGTCAACTCAACGTACCAACGGTGACGGATTTCAAATTATCATCGATCCCGGGGAGTATTTTGTTTTATTTATGTGCTTGTAGTTAATATTTACAGAACACAGAACATCACGGAGTACTGCTCAGGTCTCTGAGCTACGTCCATCACACACTGGCACGGTTTATGTCTCCTTTTGCTTGACAACTAGTGGAAGCAAAATCGACGACGAAAACATTCGCCCAGACAATAAACACTACATAATTTACTACACAAAAATAGGCTCTTTTTATGTACCCTATTGATTAAATGATTCATACTTAATATAAAACCTGTCATGTGTTATAAACTTGTTATTGTCAATCAAGTTTCTTTTTGTTTTTTACAATAATAGCAGTATTCCTTGTAACTTCACTTCTATTTAACATTCCCATCTAATTTCTTAATAACTTGACCTAACTTTAAAATCTATTTGTTAACATTTAATTACTTATTTTTAACTTAATTTTATTTTATTTTTCCCTTCTACCTCCTACTAATCTAAATATTGGAACATCTTTTTTCTCACACTGTTATTTAGCTGCATATCTTCACACATTCCAGGTGACTGATACTTCAAAGAAAATGATGACCCGCAGTGCTACAATCAAGGAGATGGAAGCTAAACTAAGAGCCACCTTGAAGGAGCTACAGAATTCTGAAGCGATGTGTAAACAACTGCTCCGCGAAAGGGAAGACAGCGAAATAGAAGTGGAAAACATTATTTTAAAGAACACCTCCCTCAAGAATGAACTGTCTCAGCTACACATCCAACACATGGACTTAACTGACCAGCACAGTCAATTACAACACGCAGTGTCAACATTTCAAGAGTGCAGTGATACCCACGAATTGGCACTGAATCGTATCACAGAGCTTGAACAGAGATTGTCTGAAGCCCAAGAAGCACTATCCATCTCCGAGTGTATCAAGGTCAATAACCAGGTTGTTCGCACTAGTAATCTTTTTGATGAGTTGGTAGGTAGTAAACCAAAATCAGTGTGTGAGCCAGCTGAAACTATAGATTTGACTGGTGATGATACCATACCATTGTGTCCTATTGTTATGAGTCACAACAAATTAAAGAAATATATTAAAATCAAGAAATTAATTAAACGGTCACAGAGAGTAATAAAAAAACAAAAACTCTTAAAATTAAATCTTTCGCTTAGAAAGGAACGTGTTGTCTTATCGAAAAGTTTAAATACTTGTACTATTGAGTTAGATAAATGTAGGGAAAAGTATGACACTGATATCCAGCTCCTCTATAATGATATACTACACAAGGAGCATTTGCTGAAGGATATTTTTGAAAAATATGAAAGTTCACAACGACAACTAAGTGACCGCTTGTTTGAGGCTGGAGAACTCCTGGATTTGGTGAAGTACAATGCTGAGAGGTATGAGTCTCTGACAAATGATCTTTCATGCAGCGGTGCCAACCAACCACCACCTCTTCAACCTCAGTCTGACTTACCCCTTCCGGTGTTAGCTCTTCCAGCAGAGACCACACAGATAAACAAATCAATATTTTTTTGTGACGAGTTAGGTTCTGGCTTTGGAAAAATTCTACTCAATTACCTAAGCCATAGTTTTACCAATCATAGTTACCATAACATAAGTTTTAAACAAATGATAAAAAGAATTGCCAATGCAAACCTTGATAATTATTGTACTATGGTTTTGCTATTAGGTAATAGCACTGGTATTACCAGAAAGGACATAGTGGATGGTGTAAACACCTTATTAAAGTTAAACATAGGTAAGCTAATGTTGTGTGCTTTTCCTTACTCAGATACTTTGTCATACAATGAAAATAATTATATTTATAAGTTGAATAATACTATTCACAATCTGACATGTTGTCATAGAGACAAATTATTGTTTTTTGACACTAACAAGTTTGTTAGTGGTATTAAGTTAACTCAGAGAACTATATCTCTGTCTGGGGAATGTAGACATATGATTGCTATGTTGATAGCATATAATATTAACGAGGTTATAGCTAATATAACGAGTTCTAGTATTAGTGACGAGTCCGTGTTGCCTAGTTATACTAACAACATGGTGATTAATTATGGATCGTCATGTTGTACGAAGGAGGATCCACCACCACCACCACCACCACCACCACCTATAATACCAACATCCTTGGAGACTACTACCAGTCAGATAGGATATTCTCCTCCCGCTGGAACATACTCGGGCAATCCAGACTCTCCAGCTGTAGTTGTGGAGGTCACTCCGGATAACTATTTAAACTAGTCAGTGAGACAACAGAAGTTACCCCTTCAAATACCAAATTATTATTACAGAATAATAAAAAGGTATCTTCTGGCAATATAATTAATAATAATAAAAAACCAAAGGGAGTGCAACATATTTTAAAATTATTTAATCAGAATATCCAAGGTTGCGCTTCCAAATTATTGGAAATAGAATTGTTTTTGGAAAACACCAAGTTTGATGTCATTTGTTTAACAGAGCATTGGTTGAAAGATCATCAAGTAAAGTCAATTAATTATGAAAATTATTGTGTAGTTAGCCATTTCAGCCGAAAACGTATGATACATGGCGGATCATTAATATTAATTAAAAATTCTATTAAATCAAAAGAACGAAAAGACATAATCGGACTGTCTGTTGAACACACCATTGAATTGTCCTGTGTTGAGCTTGATAAGCATGTTATAGTATGTGTATACAGACCTCCAAGTTACCAGAATCTATCGGTGTTTGATTCTGTAATGGAAGATGTGTTAAAGAAACTTAGTACTAGTAGTAAGTCAATAATAGTATGTGGAGATTTTAATATTAATTTATTGGAAAATAACTCGAATACTGTCAGATTGTTAAGTCTTTTTAGGTCATTTGATTTGTCAAATGTTTTTATTGAACCAACCCGAGTGACAGCTTCTTCTGCCACTTGTATTGATAATGTTTTTTGTAATTGTGATTACTTACACAAAGAAATTGTAAATAAGTTGCCATCTGATCACAGTGGACAAAAAATAACATTTAGCTCCTACATGCCTTTACAAAAAATTCAAATAAGGTTTAGGACAATTACATGTAAAAAGTTAGAGAAATTAAATAATTCTTTGGCCAGTAAGTTATGTGATCAGAATTTTAATAATATAGGTGACCCAAATGAATTCTACGCCGAGTTCTTTTCAATATTAAACGCGCAGTTTAATGACACTTTTCCACTAAAAACTAAAAATATTCACACAAAGTTTTTATTTAGTGACTGGGCGACTCCAGGTATTCGTAAAAGCAGGGAAAATCTTTTTGAACTCTATGGCTTAAAGCAACATATGAATAATACAAACTTTCATCAGTATGTTGCAAAATATTCAAAAACTTTTAAAAGTGTGTGCCAAAAAGCTAAAGCTCTTTATATTAGCAATAAAATAAAATCAGCTGATGATAAAATAAAAACTACCTGGCAAATAATAAATAATGAAACAGGTAGGAAAAAACAGCCTAACACTGAATTTAATTTAGAGACTGCACATGGCCCCATCAACTCAGATGTAGAAATAGTTCAGGAATTTGAAAACTTTTTTTCTAATATTCCCCTTAAAACTACTGAAGCTTTAAATTCATCCCCCACACTTTCTGCTGCCTTACTTAAAAAGAATGTAAAGGCATGCCCTTTGGAGTTTAGGTTTCAGCATACAAGCCCCCAGGCTGTTATAAAAGCTTTTAGAGATCTTAACATTAAATCAACAGAAGATCTCTGGGGAATGTCTGTAAAAGTATGTAGATCTTTTATCGAAACTATTGCGCCCTATTTAGCTTTCATATTTAACACCAGTGTTGACCAAGGAGTCTTTCCGGATCTTATGAAACATAGTAAAGTAGTACCATTGTTCAAATCCGGTGATAGTAAAGATCCTAACAATTATAGACCTGTGTCAATTCTACCAGTTCTCAGTAAGGTGTTTGAAAAGTTGATGCTCAATCAAATGTTACGTCACTTTAATAAAAATTCCATCTTTCATGAACACCAGTACGGTTTCACCAAAGGGCGTTGCACTACTGACGCCGGTGTTACCCTAATAAAGAACATTTTTAACGCCTGGGAAGAAGCACAAGATGCCATTGGAATCTTTTGCGACCTCTCTAAGGCGTTCGATTGCGTAAACCACGAGACACTTCTGATGAAACTGGAGCACTATGGAATTAGAAAAGCAGCACTTGACTTGCTAAGATCATACCTGAAAGATAGAAAGGTTAAAGTTCAAGTAAACGGCGTAAACTCATTAGGGTCTGAAATGACAATGGGTGTTCCTCAAGGTTCGATATTGGGTCCATTCCTCTTTTTAGTTTACATTAATGATTTACCCCAATTACTTCAAAATCAACCGAAGATGGTGTTATTTGCAGATGACACATCGTTAATCTTTAAAATAGACCGACGGTCACAAAATCTTGACGACGTGAATAACTCTATTCTTCAGGTCCAAGATTGGTTTACGGTAAATAATTTAGTACTTAATGAAAAAAAAACCAAATGCATTAGATTTAAATTACCGAATGTTAGAAGTAGCGAATGTGAAATCATATTGAATGGCCAAAAACTAGAATTTATTGATCAGACAGTTTTCCTAGGAATCACGCTAGACGAGAAATTACAATGGGGACCTCATATAACATCTATTGCGGGGCGGCTAAGCTCCGCCGCTTATGCTGTTAGAAAGATAAGACAGTTAACAGATGTAGAAACCGCGCGTTTGGTCTATTTTAGTTACTTCCACAGTATTATGTCATATGGCATTTTACTATGGGGTCGGGCTGCTGACATTGAATCCATTTTTATTTTACAAAAGAGAGCTGTCAGAGCCATTTACAATCTACGTCGTCGCGAATCTCTTAGGGAACTATTTAAAAAGGTTAATATCATGACGGTACCTTGCCAATTCATTTATGAAAATATTATGTATGTAAGAAAAAATCAACATCTTTTTAATAAAATAAGTGATAGGCATAATTTTAATACTAGAAATAAAGATAAATTAGATCAACCTTTTTTTAGATTATCTAAAGTACATACATCTTTTATGGGGTACTGTGTTAAATGCTACAACAAAATACCTTGTGACATATTGCAATTAAATGAAAGAAAATTTAAAACTCATATTAAAAGTACACTTTGTAAACAAGGATATTACAAATTAGAGGATTATATCCAAGATAAGAATGTTTGGAAACATGCTGGTCCTGCTCCATAGGACAATCTAAAAGTCTAGACAAAATCAAACTTGTTCCTAATTTAATTTATATATATATTTTTAATTATGACATCTTATTCTAATTCATTTTTACAATCTGCGACTACAGTGGCTCACACACTTGTTAAAGTTCAACTACTTTTGCATTTTTTTTTTTAAATAACTTGTAAATATGTGAGCACCATGTATCTATCACTTATTTGATTTACCTGTCATTGCTTAATTTTTAATTCTTTTTACCTTTTGTGGTAGACTAATTTTATTATGGGTGCATCGTGTTCACATATAATTTTTATTATGTATACAAGACCTTGTAAAACATTTTTAAAAGAGTAACGGTGGAGTTTCTTGCCCATTCTTCTCCATACGAAAACTACCTTTTCGAATGGGCGACTAGAATCATTTCTATTTAGTTTTTTTTTTTGACGTTCAAAAGTGCCTTTAATGTGCCTATTTGAAATAAATGATTTGACTTTGACTTTGACTTTGACTTTGTAAGTCGCGGCCGTCACCACTTGGCCACCATCTGCTCCATAATATTAATGCAATATTAATAATAATATTTTTTTTTCTTTTTTTTTTTTCGTTTATTAACGTCGAAAAAATTCTGCGCTCGGGGATCTAGAATCATGTGCTGATTTAATTATTACAGTTGGCGGGTCATGCAACACAGTATTTTATTGATTCGCCTATTTTGAATTTACTGCAGCAGAATGTTCGCGATGTTTTATACGTATTTATCTTATAACTGTAAGGCGTATGATCAGATTAATTACATGTGAATTGAACAAAACGATTACAAAATCTCTGGCGTTTATGCAGTAATACGTAACCTTCAGGCCACTACGACATTTTTCCTTATCCACCAATAATTTATTCTCGTACATAACATTCGTAGGCTGTACGCTACATTTAACCTAACACGAGTATTCGAGTCAGTTGGGCGGGAAAACAGACAGCTGTAAGGTTTTGTTTTATTTTAATTTACGCACGAAAAATTAGGTTCGGAAGTCGTTCGAATTCGGAACATTTCGGGACACACAGGTGGTCTTATAGAGAGTTATACGCCTGTTTAGGTGGGTAGGCAGATGTAAAACCCTAATCCCTTCCTTTGTAGGGCAACGTTAAAAAAAAAAGTACAGCAACCATATTATTAGTTACTACCCTACCCTGGTTTGTCAGAATCACCGAAAGACACGAGCAACTTAAAAATACAAAGAGTGAAAAAAGAATTACGCAAAAAATTTAAAAGATATAAACAGTCTGAGAACTTTTTATACAAGAACCTTCTAAACACACAAGGGGTATAATCCGCCGAAAGAGATGGCAAATCCAGAAAGTGGAGCAGAGACAATTAAAATGAACACAAACATAATCTCATATGAAGACCCCATCTAATTATCGCTACCAAGCCGATCGCAGATAAAAGGAGAAAAAAAATTGTTACTGCTGACCCGGCCGGGGCCCGCCTGCTTCGCGCGGTTTTTAGGATTTGACAAACCATCGAGATTTCTTTATTTTGTTATCATCCACCTGCCCTTATCACAATGTATTCGTGGTCGGCGGAACATGTCTTTTTCTTCCATAGTTAGAGTTGTATGGAAGAAAAAGATATGTTGCGCCGACATGTTGTTAGTCGTCATCTTGATAGTCACCGTTATAGCCATATCATCTTTCTCACCGTATTTTTTATTTTATGTGAGTTTTATAAAAAACTAGCGGCGCCCCGCGGTTTCACCCGCCTAAGTTTCGATCCCGTAAGAATATCGAGATAAAAACTTTCCTATGTGTTAATCTGTTTATAAACTATCTGTGTGCCAAATTTCATCCAAATCCGTTCAGTAGTTTTTGCGTGAAAGATTAACTGACATCCATCCGTCCTCACAATTTTTCGCGTTTATAATATTAGTACGATTTACACATAAAACTTCAGGAATAAATTCTCTAAATGATAGTGAAAACCGCATCTAAATAGAGTATCATAATAACGTAATTAGTTGCGTAGTTTAGAAGAACGACACGGTCACACAGATAGACACAAAAAGTGACTTTATTTTTCGTTTTGATAACTGTTCACAGAGCCCGACTTTCAGGCTGATTCTGAACATTTCATAATGCAAAAATACAGTAACAGTTTGTTCAACCGGAGTCAAAAACCAGGACAAAATCAGGTAGCAGTCACCATGTGCAAAATACAGGCATCTTCTGGGCACGCTCGTTCCATCATAGACCTCATCCATCGCTTTCTATCAGGCGTGATCGAGGTCAAGCCGGCCCATAAACTAATCCAAAATGGTGTCTATAAACAATATTGTGTTTGTAAACACTTTTACACGTCAATCATATTTTTCTTTAAACTAGATGAGGTTGGCGTTTCCTATCTGACTATTCTGAGAAAAAAGGCCGAAACAAACTCAGAAGTAACAGTCTCTTTTAAAGTCTAGACAAAATCTTGGTCAGATCGTGTGAAGACCATGTAGATTGGTATCTGAAATGGTCTTTTGAGGAAAGAACCACACAGATTGAGCGGACCTGACCAATCAGTGCACGCATTTGTCAAAATCGTGCAGCTCAACTCAGAACTTTCTCATTGATTTATTAGTCAGTCTAGACATCAACATTATTTTCATATCAAGTTTAAGCATTCTTTGTTTCGATAGAAACTATAATTCAATTGTCTTTGTTAATAAATATTTTATCATCTCAGTTGACAGCTATCAAAATTATTATTCGATTAAGTGCAAAGTGTAATTAAATCTCAAGATTTCTTGCAAATACTTTTAAAGAGCATAGTACAGTGGGTTTAAATAATTAATGGTCGTCGTTCGATTATTCAGTTGTAACGACCCCGACTTACGAGTTGTAGGTCGTAGGTTCGAACCCAGACAGGCGCTTTACGTTGTGGTAATTATTTCATCACCACTGCTCTCAAAATCTCCTAGAACTAAAAAAGTTGAAGACATGTGATATCTACCAATCCTCACTGGACCCGCGTAGTGTCCCCCACAGGCCCATCAGTGGGAACACTATACTTAGGCTCATTATATGTGATTACTGACTCGATTGATTCAACCCGAAAAACACTAGTAAGGGCGGGCGTTTCGAAGGACTGTCTTATGTAATTTTGACTTTCGAAAAGTTCTGACACGTCGTAAGGTGCAACTTTTACACAGAAGTCATGTAATGATTGTTGTTGTTATTAATTGCTTTAATTACCTACTATCAACATACTGTTAAAACAAACACATAGATAAGTAGCTCCACCAACATTCCTTATTTCCTTCAGGCTAACTAATTACGTCTGTGTTAGCGCTAGGTTCACCACAATAGTTTAACTTCGTACTGGATAGTTACGCAAACTATTACGCTACATAATTCCCCCACTAGTTACTTTGTGTTTAAATAATTAGGTACTTATCTACTTAGCAATACAAGCAAAAGTTCTTGGCTCTATAATAAGGCTTAATGATATGGGCATTTGAGCTCCTGGCAATGTTTTAATAATATCTAATAATCATTTTATTATCTGGCAACTCAGACCCATAGATAAAATACACAAAATAATCTTATACAATAATAAACTAATACATATTAAAAACCTTAAAACTATATGCTATACACGTAACGTTGTCGGCGTCGTGTTTCGCTGCGTGGTGTCGCGTAACCGTCCTCGGAAACGTCGATATACGACACCTTTCGGCCAAAAGTCCTCTTTCAGACAGTGACAGTGTTTCTCTGTCAGTGGTGTTTTAATTCAATGAAAATTCAAAGGTCAAACCCAATGATTTCAAAAGTAAGGATACGCCCGTCTGAACATTTTACATAGAAGTTCTTCGTTTGAAATTCGAAGTTCGCGCGCACCACTGTCAACTGAGTCGCGTTGGCCCTAAAACCGTCATTTTAGGGCCAGCGCGCTGGTGCCATTTCGTCGCGCCGTTAGCCCGGTCTTTACGCTAGTAATATATATGTCAATGGTCAAACCCAAATGCAAAGTATAACTAAAAATGTAGGCGCATGCCATGTTCATGTATAATCAGCCTATAATGTTCCTACTGTTGGGACACGGGCCTCCTCTCGGTGAGAGGAGGCCCTATAATATCTTATTATAATTATTGACATTATTTATAAACCTAATCAATAAATTGATAAACTGTCTTAACTGTGAGATATAACATAATAAACTAATTTAATATATTTTTTAATGTAATGTGCCTAATTAATATTAACAAAGCAATAATGTACATTTTATTATGATTATGATGTGTATGACTAATGAATGACTAATGACATTGATGTAATTTCATGATTGGTATTAATGCATGTCCTAGAAATATTTGCAAGACTGATAAATCGAATATAGTGAGACTAAAATTATTTTACCATTATTATGTCGGTAACTATATTCCGGTAAATAAATAAAATAAATAATACGCCAGATAATTTTATCCGAGGAATAATTTTGGATTTTTGACAGTTCTTCCATACAGAATTTGTCAGATGTCAATTTTATTCCATGAATAGGAATTATCTGTCGATTGAAATATCTACCCTTGATTAGTAGAAGTGTTAGTTATATTCCCCGTTGAATTGTGCATTTTGAGACAAGCGTTATCTATCATTGCGTGTAGGAATCCAAAGCGCGTTCGATTTGGCGCTAATGTGCTCTCCAAAATTGATGTGGCGCCGAGCGATTTAGCTTTGTAAACCCATCATTGCTTAGGGGGTGATGTATCGGCGCGTACGTGTTCCACGCGCGCCTCAAAGAGATGTCAGCATCGAGGAAGGGGCCCCTTAGGGCCAAAGCCTGTCGGGTCAGCGGGATTGTCCGAAGGGTTACCGCTGGCCCGGAACATAAAGGGCTAAGGAACACGGGTGGGTTTTAGTCAGTAAGAGTCTGACACTCCCTTCCGCTCCACCCAGAGTGGGAGGGGTCATTTGATGATTTCCCATCCGCAAAAAAAAGGGGTGATGTATTTTGTTTTATACAATTAATAAAATGTAATGGCAATATTTACAATAAACTATTTTAGAGTTAATCCGTTATTAAATAACCAATACCTACACTTATTGTTAATGCAAACTAAAATTACGGGTTAATACAAACATTCATTGTTTGATTCTGATTAAAAAGATAAATAAATTATTGACTCTCGTTTTATAATAATAAGTAGCTACCTATGCAGTTTATTTAGTTAATAAATGGTACTAGTTTTTGTTGGTTGTTATTTTAGTACGCGCGGACGATAATTCCATTAACTCTTATTTACTATAAATACTTTTATATAAACTGGTGAAATTCATGATTTTACTCAATTTATGGACTGTGAAGTAGGTATCACGCGATAAAATATATCACCATAAAAAAAATGAACCTTTTTAACAAATTAGTGAACCCTCTCCGGATTGCATCGATCAATCTACCTAGCCTTTTCCCAACTATATTGGGGTCAGCTTCCTGTCTAACCGGATGCAGCTGAATACCAGTATTTTACATAGGTAGAGCAATTGCCTAGCCTCCACAACAAAGTTACCGGGCCACACGATACCCCTTGGAAAGACTGATTGTCAGACTTTCGGACTTCTGACAACCCGTAACTGTCAAAGATCTACGAATGACAGCCGGGACCAACAGCTTAACGTGCTTTCCGAGGCACGGAGGGGTCTCGATATGTAATGAATGATCACCCATCCACGAACCGACCGTGGCAAGAGTAGCTTAAGAGCGTTTACGACGTACGACATTTTATACAAACTTTGAAGCCCTTATTTTTCGAAATGAATGAACAACTTGGGAAAACAAGATTTAAAATACAGTCGTGCCAGCGACACGAAGAAGAAGAAGAATAATGAAGCTTCATACGCATAAGCAGGGTACACAGGTCTAAAAAGTTAGTAAAGAACATTTTCGAAATATCTTATTTAAAAAAACATAACTGGAAATCTGTTTCTATGAAAAAAATAAAATCGGTCTAATTTGCTGTAACACTATTTTTCGAAAATGTTCTTAAATAACTTTTTAGACCTTTGTATCCTGCTTATGCGTATTGAGTTTCATTAAAATCGGTTCATTCATTTCGAAAAACAAGGGCTTGAAAGTTTGTATGAAATGCCGTACTGCGCAAACGCTCTTAAAGCTACTCTTATATTATTTAACCACGAGCCCCTCCCTCTCACGATTGATATTAAGAGGTACGAAAACCTCGTCCCCATAATATCACGATGTTTATTATTCACCGACCTATCAACTAACACCGGTATCGTTTGCACAGGACGACATGTATGATTAATTTCAGGAGTCCGCATAACTCCACAGTTACCTGCGGAACCCGTAGCGAATAACTCGCATCAATCATGCCACTGATGTTCCTGTTTGTTTGTGGAGAAATAATGACGCTTGAGAGTTTAAAAGTTCGAGATGAGGGTATTTATACTCGTATGTAATGTGGAAAATAAATATTGACATTTTTGTGAATAGGTGTGTCAAACTCAACGCATTTATTTCAATTAAACCAATTACGGGCAATTTTGAATTGTCAGGTAATTTCGATCAGTCAGAAAGTTGAAGCTTTTTGTCCATTACTAAGCGTAGTAGGTTCCTATGGAGAAGAATGGGCAACCAACTCCATGACACTTTTTTTAAATCGAAATTTTGTTACACAATATTTTGTAACAGTATTTTTTACATTGTTCCATCATTCATGTTGAAATTATACATGTGAGAACGATCACGTATGTAATCTATATCAGTATATCTATCCACATATAAGTATGTATTTACACACATAATTATAAGTTAAAGTAGTGTTTCGTGTCTGTCAATGTATTGTGTTTGAATGTATTTTGTTTATTTAACTAGCTGCGCCCCGCGGTTTCACCCGCGTAAATGTCGATCCCGTGGGAATATCGGGATGAAAAGTAGCCTATATGTTAATCCAGGGTATCAGCTACCTCCATACAAAATTTTATCAAAATTGGTCCAGCCGTTTGAGCGTGAAGAAGTAACAAACACACACTCACAAACTTTCGCCTTTATAATATTAGTGTGATTACTCATAACTTTTTTTTATTTTATTATATTTTGTTGTATGTATGTATCTAAGTATTTATTCTTTATATCTAGTTTTTTTCTAAGTTGTTTTCTGTATTTGCACCTACTGTGTATTGTCTCTGCATCACCCTAAGGTAGACTGGTAGAAAATGCCCGAGGCATTTAGTCCGCCTTTGTACAGTTTTTTACTTGTGCATAAAGTTTAATAAATAAATAAATAATAAATAGTGCATTTTATAGTTATTTTCGTGTTATCTATCCCTTATGCTGCACCTGGCATGTGTCCTCTCTTCATGACCCTAAGGTTGACTGGTAGAAAACAAAAAATTGGAAAATCCAAAAGTGCACGACTCATAATGCTCATATCATCATCTGCCTAGCCTTTTCCCAACTATCTTCGGGTCGGCTTCCAGTCTAACCGGACTCAGCTGAATACCAGTATTATACATGGAGCGACTGCCTATCTGACCTCCACAACCCAGTTAATGGGTAATACGATACTCCTTGGTAAGATTGGTTGTCAGACTTTCGGGCTTCTGACTACCCGTAACGACTGTCAAAGATCCGCGAATGACAGCCGGGACCAACAGCTTAAATTGCTTTCCGAGCCACGGAGGGGTCTCGGTATGTAAAGATGGTTACCCATCCACAGACCAACCGTGGCAAGCGTAGCTTAACCTGATCGATCGACCTGTGCGGCTGTTATTATTTAGCCACGGGCCCTTTTCACTCATAATGCTCATTTTATCGTATAAAAAACCATTGACAAAGATAATAATTATTATATTAGTTAGTTTTTTATTAATTATAATGAAACTACTTTGAATAAAAGAGTCATTTTCAATAGGGTTCCTCCCACGGAAAAAACGAATCTATTAAAAAAAATTGACTCAAATAACAAATTTTTTCGCAAGCTGCAATGTTTTCAGGCACTTGATTGAAGGGAGATTTTTTCGAAATATTTTGATGTTTTTTTCGTTTTTACTGCATTAAATACATTTTTGAAAACACAGAATTCATCTCCATTAATTTATCTATACAATGGTATATACATTAAGTAAGTTCTGTCTACTAACAGCAGTATAACAGAAACAGTTGAAGAAAGGGGACAAAAAAAAATTATATCGTAAGGCTCTCTTTAATGCTTCACATTATGATTCGTGCAAAAACTTTTTGAACTTATGAAGCAATGAGTAAGCAATATCCTTCAAAATCAAACAGATTGTGATTTACGTGTTTTACTCAATTAGGGTGCTGTTACGGCTATAGTACAGACGCCAGCACATCAAGCTACCCGAAACTGTCAAATTTTCCCAATCAACTTTGAACCTTATGCTTAGCGGTAAAGTTGAAAATCTATTAAAGAAATTTGACAGATTGTAGTAGCTTCATGTGCTGGTGTCTGTACCTACCTATATCGGAAAGATGAGAATGTAATACAATCCACATTCCAATATTAAAATCTATCATTATCCAGGCGTCAATCACATTTGTATAAAATAAGAAATTGCAATTCAATGCCAAAAAAATATACCCTTATCGCAATATATATTCGCTTTTGTTTTTATATTATAGCCTCAGTTACTTTTGTGACGTTGATGTATGGAGTTACACCTCATTTGTCACAAGCTGTTGAGGGGTTGAAAAGAAAATGGTGGTCACTCGTTTATTGTACACCTTTTTTATTTTATTACATTGCTTTTGCCCGCGAAATCTCTCGCGTGGATGTCGGAAAATATCCCACGTGAACGTACTACCTGGATTAATCCAGGTTAACAATGTATAATTCCGCAATACTTTGTTTTTATAGCTTCCGCCCGCGGCTTCGACCGCAAGGTATGTCGATAAAAACTATCCTATGTCCTTCCCCGGGATGCTCTGCCAAGTTTTATCGAAATCCGTTTAGTGGTTTAGGTGTGAAAAGGTAACATACAGACAGACAGAGTTACTTTCGAATTTATAATATTAGTATGGATTGGTTTAAGCGGCACACGTCAATAAAACTTCCAGTTGGCATGATTTTTCCGACATCTTCAACAATCATCGTCATATTGCAGCCAATTAACACAAAACTGTAATGAATTATACACTTAAACCTTCCTCATTAACCACTCCGTCCATTGGTGAACATTGTATGAAAACCCGTTCGGTTAGTTTTTGAGTTCATCGCGTTAAGATAGACAGACAAACGCGGCTTTGTTTTATAATATGTAGTGATATGTAATAAGCTATACAATTGTATGTACCGAATTACCCTTTAAAGGCAAGCGAGTCCAATCTTTTGGCATTTGGTGTGTAAATACCGACGTTCGTGGATTTGCATGGTACGTAATCTGCGTGCTACGTCTAACATTTAATTCCCCAGCGTTTGACTTGCGGTTTATTCGAGATATCATAGGGTTGTCTACATGCATTAGGTAAATAAGTGGATTCAATGTGAACCAGTGTTATTTACGTGGATTTGCCAATGTACTCGTATATTAAAGAAAGAAAGAAAGAAAATACTTTTATGTGTGGTAAACATCATGACACAGGGAAAGAACACAAAAAAAAACCGGTCAAGTGCGAGTCGGACTCGCGCACCGAGGGATCCGTACAAATTTGTAGGAATGTAGGTAACTACAAAGGAGAAGGGAATGACTCCATAGATTCCTGGGCCCAGGTGTTCACTGAATCAAACTAGCCTTATTTGTAAGAGGATATAATAACAAGGCTTCACTGAAAATTTGGTGAAATTTGGCTATCCAGGAACCAAGTTATATGAATTATAGTAAAAGTGAGGTTAAAGTATAACATTGTAGTTTTTTATGTTATTTACGAAATACTTTGAATGTGTAATGGTAATTTAGAGTAGCAAGATCCGTCAAATAATCTGCAAAGCCGAGGTCGTAGAAAACAAGGAAAATACGTGCGCACTAAGAACGAAAGAAAACAAACGTGTGCATCTGCATCTGTCAGTCAGTGACTGACGGATGTCAGGCACAAGTGTTGCCAGAAGAAAAAAAATCACTATGAATCTATTCAATCGATTCCACGAAAGCTTGATATGCACTTGTCACTCGATTTTCATACATATTCTCATATTTCACCGATTTATTCATAATCGATTAGTAGTAATTCAGGAATTATTTAATCGATTATTTAGTTTCATTAACTTTATTTAAGTTTTCTCGCTTTCTAGGTAGAAACATGGTACCATACTTTGTGATTTCTTTTAGAAAAATATAACGGTTTTTATTAATACACATTTCAACTAGTTAACTGCTGGGCCCAGAAGTCCCCTTCTCCTTTACGGTTTTCGCCAAATTTCACAATTTTAGGTCACCGGGAAGTACATTTTGATTTCCTTGAGAGTGGCGTAATATACGTTTTTTGCGTCATAAACGGCCGTATCTTTTTTTCACTTTATCTTAGAAGTTTGATTTTTTCACAGCTTCAAGGGACTGTAGACCTGAGTATAGGGTTTCAATTTAAACTCGATACCTCCACGCGTTCTTGAGATAAAGGGTCTTGACAGACAGACAGACGGACAACCAAGTGATCCTATAAGGGTTCCATTTTTTCCCTTTGAGATACGGAACCCTAAAAAAGCAAGTTGGGGGAAAATATGCATCACAACCACGCAAAAGGGCAATGGCTCAGCATAATGCTAAGACCCTATGCGATACAGAGTCCTATTTCATCCCACGAAAATTTAATTGTCACAATTAGATACACAATTTATTTCATTAAGCTAGCATTATTAGTTTCTGAAACTTTCAGATATCTTTCATCATAAACAGCCTATAATGTTCCCACTGCTGGGACACAGGCCTCCTCTCTGTGAGAGGGAGTGGGCCGTAATCCACCACGCGGGCCCAGTGCGGGTTGGCAGATGTCACATGTCTTCGAATTTTTGGTTCTAGGACATGCCGGTTTCCTCACGATGTTTTCCTTCACCGTTTTGAGAGCAGTGGTGATGAAATAATTTACACAAAGTAAAGCGCCTGTCTGGGTTCGAACCTGCGACCTACAACTCGTAAGTCGCAGCCATTACCACTTGGCCACCACTGCTCCGGATATCTTTGTGTGCCCCTAATTAATATCTCTCTAGTATAGCTGCTAATTACTAGAATAAGTCATCTATTCATTTCTTAATAATATTACAAGTTGCGCAAGTCTGTGCTCACCACTAAAATCGCAGCTCGTAACACATTCCTAAAAAGAAACCTATTGTGTTCGACTCAATTTAAAAAGTTCTTAAAACCTACAACCTGGTAAGAACTATCGGATTTTCTTAGCGCAGGTCTGTAGCAGTTCGTCTGGGCCACATAAGTGCTTCCCCAGATGTGCATTTCGTTTATGCTCCAGTGCATTACACTCGCTGAGGTGCAATACGGTTTTATCAGTTTTTGCGAACTTGTTCTGTAGTGGAGGCGTGTGTTTTCAGACGTACGTTGTCTGGTAGGCCCAGATATGAACGTTGTAGGGATGTGATTGTAGCTTTATGCAGAACATTATATTATTGTTGTGAGAGAATTTATAATTTTTGAATCAATAAACATTTTTCTAGAGGGTGCTGCTCCGGATTGGTCTTTTGAGAGGTAACGGTGCCCCCCTCCATAGTGCAGATGGTGACCACCGGGGTGGTTTTAGCAAGGTAATAATCCCAGACTCCCTGGTATTATACCCAAAGACCAGGCGCCTTTTGAAGGTTCCCCCGAGAACAAAAAAAAAAAGTATATTTTATAAAATTAACGGTTCCATGCTAAAAAGTAGTAAAAGCGAAATTAGGTCGTTCTTCATTAATTTTAAACTTATAATGATTAATAAAGGCTTTTTATTTATTATTCTTTGCTTAGCCTACAACTTACTAAATAATGGTACTTTAAAAAGGATCTGGTTAAATTCAAAAGTTTCCAGAATTTTGCTAAGCTTAATTCTAGATTTTTGTGGATAAATTTTTAGTATCAAATAGACCCGTGAGGAGGGGGCCCGTGGCTACATAATAACAGCCGCACAGGTCGATCGATCAGGTTAAGCTATGCTTGCCGCAGTTGGTCTATGGATAGGTGACCATCTTTACATACCCAGACCCCTCCGTGCCTCGGAAAGCACGTTAAGCCGTTGGTCCCGGCTATCATTCGTGGGTCTTGACAGTCGTTACGGGTAGTCAGAAGCCCGAAAGACTAACAACCAGTCTTATCGTATTACCCAGTAACTGGGTTGTGGAGGCCAGATAGGCAGTCGCTCCATATAAAATACTGGTATTCAGCTGCATCCGGTTTGACTGGAAGCCTACCCCAACGATCTCAGTCTCAATCTGTCAAAAATACATCAAATTTGTATTTTTGACAGATGGAGACTGAGATCAGACTGTGAACGTTCTTAAAATTACGAGAATTGCCCCTCTATTGTGTTTAGCTATAAAGTCTAATAAATAAAATGGCTCTTATTTACGTCTACTTAAAACCGTGATTTAAAACTATATTACTCATACAAATAGCATCCACTTCTGATAAAATCATTTCATTTCGACACTAAAATACGTTTGCTCTTATTAAAATAGATTTTGAATTTAATTACGGCGTCATCAAAGGGGCTCTCGACCGAGTTTCATTGAGAGTTTGTCTATACAAGTCAACATTGACTTGCTTACTTATGATCAGACTGATGTCAAAGCTGTAACTTAATTACAATTAAATGTCGAAGTTATTTTGCTAGATGTAACTTTTAAAATTGTGGAGTAAACACGGATAATTGTCTCATGATTAAATTTATGTTAGATATGGAATATTTGTAAGAGGGGCCCGTGGCTAAACAATAACAGCTGCACAGGTCGATCGAAATCGACAGTCGATTTGCAGGTTAAGCTACGCTTGCCTCGGTTGGTCTGTGGATGGGTGACCATCTTTACATACCGTGACCCCTCTGTGCCTCGGAAAGCACGTTAAGCCGTTGGTCCCGGTTGTCATTCGTGGATCTTTGACAGACGTTACGGGTCGTCAGAAGCCCGAAAGTCTGTCAACCAGTCTTATCAAGGGGTATCGTAATATGATAATGTTACCCTTTTATGATTCTGCCAAAGTGGCCTTTTTAGGCCCCCAGATCTCATGCTTCTAACTCTACACGCCCTAACTCTACAAGCCCTTACTCAAAATCATATTTTGACTAAGGGCTTGGCTTGGACGTTTCGTTAATACAAGAATTATTGTCTAGCAGAAAAGTGATGAGCAGTGATACATTTTTAACCTTACTCCCATGTGACGATAGTGGTGCCTTGCCCCCAGATGCATTTGTAAAGCGTTGAATTTTGATGTTTATTTGAAGAAGCTTGCTTGTGGAAACGTAGGTACTAGAAATATCACCATACCTTTCTCTGTCCCCAATGCAAAGCAGCATTTCTGTGTTTCAATGGAATTATTGCTGAGACTGTCAATTTTGTATCCAGAGCAAATATTGAAATCGATGGATTTACCCTCACTGTACTTAGTCGCGTGAAAAAGTATCCAGACTGGGAAGAGTGAGCTCACACAATAATAGAGACGTTTCCATGACGACATGAAGAGACTATGTAGCTAAATTAATATCAAGAACAAAAAACTCCTACTATTATGATGAATTTAAAAAATGTATTAATAAACCTAAGAAAATGTGGGGCCTAATAAATACCTTAACAAGCAATAAAATAAAACAGAGCTGTATTCCTCCAAAATTAGTAGTAAACAACAATAACATTACGGAGCCAAATCATATTTGCCAAATTTTTAACGAATACTTTGCTACAATTGGATCACTCCTAGCGAACGAAATACCTAGTTCATTTCATAACGAGTATGACCGCGCTTTACCAAATCCTATAACCCAAAACGTTGAGAAGCTCTCCAGTTTCAGCCCATGTTCTGCTAATGAAATAGCAACCATTATAACAAAACTCGATCCAAATTGCAGCACTGGCCTAGACGGAATAAAAACCAAAGTAATTAAAACCGTTAAAAGTTTAATCGTAAACGATCTGAGCAAATGTCTGAATAAATTACTGGATGACGGGAACTTTCCTGAAACACTAAAAATAGCAAAAGTAACACCAATCTATAAATCAGGCCGTACCACAGATCCAGGAAATTATCGACCAATCTCAGTGTTGCCTATACTGTCAAAAATATTAGAAAAAATTATTCACAACCGATTAGAAAAGTATCTTAATTCTATTAACTTCATCACCGATCGACAATATGGATTTAGACCCAGGAGTAATACTACTACAGCCACTATTGATCTCATCACTAAAATTAAACAAAACATAGACAGAAAAAACATAGCCCTAGGCATTTTTATTGATTTAAAAAATGCCTTTGATACGGTTAGCCACAAACTACTTCTAAAAAAACTGGAATCAATAAAAATCACGGGAAAAGCTCTAAAAATGTTCGAGTCTTATTTAAAAAATCGTTCGCAAGTGGTCAAACTTGGTAATCACCAAAGTGATGCATTACCTATTACATGTGGCGTCCCACAGGGATCTATCCTGGGTCCCTTACTCTTTTTAATATATATAAATAATATAAACGAAATTAAACTACATGGTCACCTTACCTTATACGCCGACGACACTTGTTTATTTTACTTCGGATCTTCCATCCATCACATTATCTCACAAGCACAAGAAGATTTAAATACCCTATTCGCATGGTTTCAGTTCAATCTTCTAACAATAAATATCTCTAAAACATGTTATATAATATTTAAGGCTAAAAATAAATCAATTCCCTCATATGACCCTCTAACAATAAATGATATCCCGCTACAGCAAAAACCATGCGAAAAATACCTCGGTCTAAGAATGGACAGCTCACTAACGTGGAACGCTCATATTGATCATATAAAAAGTAAACTTTCGGCACTCTCCGGGTCACTGCGTAACATTGTTCGTTGTATTCCACCAAAATTGCGGTATACTATTTACAACTCCCTAGTAAAGCCACATCTACTTAATTTAATCGAAATCTGGGGCAGTGCTGCTAAAACAAAATTATTAGAACTTCAAACTACCCAAAATAAAATCATAAAAATAATATTCAACTACCCATATCTAACATCTACCAGCAAAATTTATCAAGACACAAAAATAATGAACATAAAACAACTTTATATTTACAACACATGCATTTTCATCAGAAATATTCTCAACAAAAGCGTTCACTCAAACATAACACTCACTCAATATAAACAAGTTAGTCAACGCAGTACACGGCGAGCAAGCTTGCTAGTTTTACCAAAAACAAGAACAAACTACGGGAAAAAAATGCTAACTTTTGAAGGAGCACAGCTTTATAATAAATTACCGTCCTGTATAAGAAATGTACACTCTTACAATGCATTCAAAACTCAACTTAGCCAGCACATAATTGCGGATCGATCACTTCTGGAGAAATGAATGCATTGGATGGGTAACTATTAAATTGTAATACTGATGACGAACATATATTGTAATCTGTATTTTTAGTATTGTTCTCAAGTAAGTGACTTATGTCTTTATTGGGAATAAAGTTTCTTTAAACCGAAAACGCAACAGAAAAGCGACCATCTTTGAACAGGGCGAATCTAACAATTTAAATCTTCAGCCTAGGGTCCACCAAACAATATTACTACTCGTATTATGCATCCGACCTATGGATAGGGCGGATAAATAATAGTAACATTGTTTATTTAATTTGACTATATGGGTAACTTTGTCGCACAGTATTTAGTTAGACCACAATTGAGTAAAAACAAAACATTAATCTCGTATTTTTTTTCCTAATTCCCACCATATTGTAGATAAAGCTTCTTAGCGAACGCAAAAGAAATAAATCAGACGAAACAAGTCGAAGATAAAGTCTGACACACCCTTATGTCGGGAATAGTTATTGTACCTACACAACACACACACACAGACACACATCCTCCCACACAGCAATATATCTAATTACTTTGTACCGACATACTGCACCACGCTGGAAAAACCACTAAAGTGCATTGTGTTCTTCAATTCTATGTAATTTGAACCGCATTGTTTAAGGGGCTTACATGACCTAAAGCGCGGTCACTGTCGGACTGCATAGAAAAGAGAGAGAAAAATGATAAAACACATTTTCTCAACTCGTACTTCAAGTAACAACACACCAGCGGTTATTGACCCCTAAGAAAAAACATCAAATCGTATTTTATCGTGTTAAGACATCGACACCCATCACGTCGGCAGAGTCTTGCTAGCTAATTTAATTTGACCCGGTGTATTGTTTTTAAAACGTCATAAACCTTGAGGAGACCTTTACTAGAACAAAGCCTTTCGATTTTGTTTCTTATTGAAATTCGCGAGATCAAGAACCAATCAAGAATAAATGGGACTCAAATGTTATTTAAATAATTGTTTACGTTTACTGAATTAGATTGTATCATCTATTGTTACATGTTATATTACTGAATTAGATTGTATCATCTATTGTTATACAGGGTGTTTGGTGCATCGTTTGCCAAATTGAAATGGTCGACTGAAGGGGTCATCTGCTAGCCTTTCAGACCCCTTAACACCCCTCATGCCCTGTGGATTTTTTTTATCGACTTTTTATTGTTTTACTAAAAAAAGACCCAACTTTTAAATTAAAATACAAATTAAAAAATATATATAAGGCGCAGACTCTGAATTTTAATTTTATTTCGATGTGTATTGTTTAGGAGTACTTTTAAATACAAAATTAGTGACATTAGTCACCTAGTTTTTTTTTAATTCACTCGCAAAGGTAAAACTTAAATTAAAGCTGTAGATGTTACAGCTGTTTATGTGGCTACAAAAAAAAAACCAAAAGCGACCGGGATCTTCCAACTCCCTCATTAATTCTCCAGTCTATCCTCTTGCTAATGATGTGCCACATGCTATAAAAATCTTTTAACAACTTTGTGAATTCACTAGAATTGTGAATCGAGTCACCTAAGGCTAATATTCAAAACTATGATTTAAACAAATATTTTTGCTTAAATGATACCTGACAAACCTATAAATCGGTTATCTCATTCTTATAAGGTAAAATCTGTCTCGTATCTCTATCTTTTCGTGGGATTTACTTGAAATAAAAAAACAAAATTGCATTTATAACAATTATTTCATAATTGTTACAAATCCTGCTCAAATTGTTGGCCTCTGTTGCGAATGCAGGCCCGACATCTGTTTCGTATTTCGACAGTTGTTGTACGAAGTCGTATTTTGAAGTCGTATTATGTCGCACAATATGGCCCCTTGGTTCATTAAAAGTGACACTGCCAGTCTCGCGTATGCGTCGGTATGTGTCTTGGAAGACTCTGCAGCCAGGTAATCGTCTACCAGGAAAGCGTTCCTGGTAAAGTCGTTGCGCTGCACGAGCGACACCATTGGCGGCTCCGTAAGCCATCATGATGTCCGCATATTCTTCGTTAGAGAATGTCGCCATTGCAATAACAAAAAACTCAACAAAGTTTAACAATAACAACAAAAGTTAAAAAACCGTAACAAGAACCAACTAAACTCAACGATAGTAACAAAATGAAAGAATCGCGGAGTACGGTGAACTAGCACACACGTTAGGTAGCAGAGGCAGTGATGTCTCGACTAAAAAAATGACGGATCGGCGGCAGTGCTTGACTTGTTCAAACCGATTTAAGGTATGCAAGAAACAGATAGAAGATAGATTTTACTGCGCAAGAGTGAGAAAACAAATTTTACCTCTTTCTCAAGTAACAGTTACGCAATAAAAAAATTTTCATTAGAATTTGGAATGTGGTCTTATGTGACTTGATTCACAATTCTAGCGAATTCACAAAGTTGTTAAAAGATTTTTATGGCATGTGGCACATCATTAGCAAGAGGATAGACTGGAGAATTAATGAGGGAGTTGGAAGATCCCGGTCGTTTTTGTTTTTTTTTTTGTAGCCGTATAAACAGCTGTAACATCTACAGCTTTAATGTAAGTTTTACCTTTGCGAGTGAATTAAAAAAAAACTAGGTGACTAATGTCACTAATTTTGTATTTAAAAGTACTCCTAAACAATACACATCGAAATAAAATTAAAATTCAGAGTCTACGCCTTATATATATTTTTTAATTTGTATTTTAATGTAAAATTTGGGTCTTTTTTTAGTAAAACAATAAAAAGTCGATAAAAAAAAATCCACAGGGCATGAGGGGTGTTAAGGGGTCTGAAAGGCTAGCAGATGACCTCTTCAGTCGACCATTTCAATTTGGCAAACGATGCACCAAACACCCTGTATATTATATCTTTACATCAGTTATGGAGCTTACAGGGCAGGGCCTAAACGCAAAAAACGCAAGTTTTAGAAACAATAAAAGTATATGATCGACCACAGTAAACAAAATCAGAAAAATATTTGATATTCTTCAGGATATGTGCTAGCTAGATAGTGTGTTGAAAACATAATACAACTAATTTGATACCATAGAAAAAAATCGTGAAGATACCTCTAAAAACTTTCTTTTTACAATAAAAACCATATATAATACATACAATCATTCTGATTTTTTGTCAGATTATTCTACAAGCAACATACTAAAACCCTACTGTTTTATTTTTTTAATCCAAACAATATATTTTTATACCTAATAAAATAATTGCCTCACATTTTGCAATAAATTACCAGCGTTGTGTCATCGCGCTTCACTTTCTTTTCTATGCAGTCCGACAGTGACCGCGCTTTATTTATTTATTTTATTTATTAACACTTTATGCACAAGTAAAAGAAATACTGTACAAAGGCGGACTTAATGCCCGAGGCATTTTCTACCAGTCAACCTTAGAGCTTTAGGTCATGTAAGCCCCCTTAAGGAAGGATGTTGTGATTCCACGATAAGATCACAGTCCTTCCCAATTTGACAACAGAAAAAATACTCCACAACATTAATTACAGATACAATCCCCCAACCTTGACTGCTCCAACACCCACACCCACACACACACTTACACAAGCACACCCACACATACTGAAGCAGTCACCAGTGTACCCCACAACTAATATTAAAGATGTTCGATAAGGTAACGTGTGTCCTATCAAGCATCTTGTTCCATTGTTTCCGCAAGGCGTGTCCTTTGAGCACGGGTTCCAGTAGTGAACGATGAAGACAATTGGATATACGTATAAAGACATATGGCCTTTGTTCGTGTACGTATGTAGTTGTCGGTTTTTAAAGTGGGATTGAAGAGTAAAAAAAGACGTTTGAAATTGAAATATTCTATTGTATATAGTTAAATTAACCGCCTAGCCTTCTAACTAAACGGCGGCTGTTCTCACTGCCACTTAAGTTTGGCAATTCTTCGGCCTATGTCGGTTACCTTGATTGAGTGTAATGCTGTTTCATTTGTCAAGTCAAGCCTAGATTTAGATAGATATTTCCCTCATTGCAGACTAGAAAATTTAGTTGGTAGGTAGCTACTGCGTTGATTCGTTGCTGAGTTTGCAATACTCTATTATATAAAATTCAATGTTTGTTTGTTCGTATGGTATGCGCTGCCATACCGTTAATAAAACTCAAACATTTATTTATCATTTATTTTTATTTTAAGCATTTATTTCAAATAAACCAATTACAAGCACTTTTTGAATCATTGTCAAGGGGTCGGCTAGTTAAAAAGATGAAGCTAGTTGTCCATTCCAAAGAGTTCACTCCACGGACACTCTTTTAGATCAAAATAATATGGTTACAAAATATTGGTTACATCATTCATGTTGAAATTAAGAATCTGATTGCGATAAAACTTTGTCAACTTATTGCTAACATTTGCGCGAAGGTTTTTGGGATTAAAATAAAAGAACAGGTAGACGAAGTCGCGGGCAGCAGCTAGTAATTAAATAATAATATTTTCCGAAGGAGCAGGCCTCTGTGGAGGTACAGACTGAGCTGTAACTTAGAATATCATAAAGAATAGAATATCAATATCATCACTTTACGAGGAAACTCAATAACACTGTCTTGGGAATCGACCCCAAGAGTTACAAGGCATTTGTGTTTTCGTTTGGATCACAACATGCTCGTGTGCCTGATCTCTCTCCGGTCGTGTCGGATTGCCGCCCCATCAGGACTATGAGAGTGAGGGAAGAGGGCGTACACCTGTCTGCAGGAAGACTTTTGCACTATACCCGCGCCGAAGGCTAGTCTCAGCGCCGTGGTCGACATACGGACTGGAGGACTTTAAAATGCTCATAACTATATCTGCATGAATTCATGTATCATAAGTGAGATACGTAAAGGTCGAGGTAGAGGTGCCTAAACAATTTTTACCCGACTACGGCGAAGCAAAAAGGAGGGTCATGATTTTGACCGGTATGTTTGTATATATGTTCATCTGCTCCCTCATAACTTCAAAAGTACTTATAATAATTTGACAAATTAGGTATCGTTAGAAGCGTCTTGCCCGTCCGCTGGTTATAGGCGATGTGACGTCACAATAAATTCAATATGGAGCCCTCTAGAGGACATAAAGTAATGAATGTTTCATCCTTTTCAGTAGTCAGGTTTTTAAACTTATTTTTTAATCTCAACAAACAGTACCACAAAAGAGCAGCGTACAGCGTACCTACACACTCAGTCACGTACCGCTACAGATGTTATCGCTTCTCTACAAGTGGACAACGGGACGTTTGCTGACGTAAGGGGGACTCACAAATGGAGTTCCACCCTTAAATGAAGACTACTGTTCTTCGATGTAATGTAATTATATTTTTTAAATATAATTATCAGTTAAGTATATGTATACTGTACTTTATTGTGTAGGATTTAAAATTATTTTTCCATAAACTCATACCTATTTGTTTACATTTTTGGCAAATAAATCGTGAATACAGATTATGTATAAACTAGCTGCGACCCGCGGTTTCACCCTCGTAAATGTCGATCCCGTGGGAACATCTGCGCCCCGCGGTTTCACCCTCGTAAATGTCGATCCCGTGGGAACATCGGGATAAAAAGTAGCCTATATGTTAATCTAGGTTGTCAGCTACCTCCATACAAAATTATATCAAAATTGGTCCAGCCGTTTGAGCGTGAAGAAGTAACAAACATATAAACACACACACACACACAAAGTTTATTTTTACCTTTACAAACTTTAGTCACGTACTACAAAAGAGGTTATCTTCTGAAGTGTACTTACTCTCTGAACGTTTGCTAACATAAGGGGGAAGGAAACGGCAAAGGAAGGATTTCCTGAATGTCTGTTCTCAATGTAATCATGTTGTTTTCTAATTAGGACAGTTATTTATAGATGAAGTACCTATAATAGGATGATGTTGTATGTATATTATGCGTTGTGTGTTGTTGTATGATAACGGATTTATTTTCTGTAAGTAGGTTTGTACAAACACTTTTACACGTCATCATCATCATCATCATCATTTCAGCCAAAAGACGTCCACTGCTGGACATAGGCCTCCCCCAAGCACTTCCACTTCGACCGGTTCTGTGCTTCTCGCATCCAACGGGTTCCTGCGGCCTTCACAAGGTCGTCGGTCCACCTTGTGGGAGGCCTTCCAACGCTACGTCTTCCGGTACGTGGTCGCCACTCCAGAACCTTTCGGCCCCATCGGCCATCTGTTCTGCGAGCAATGTGCCCTGCCCACTGCCACTTAAGTTTGGCAATTCTGCGGGCTATGTCGGTTACCTTGGTTCTCCTGCGGATCTCCTCATTCCTGATTCGATTTTTACACGTCAATCATATTTTTTTAAACTAGATGAGGTCGGCGTTTCCTGTCTGACCATTCTGAGAAGAAAGGCAGAAAGAAACTCAGAGGTCACAGTCTCTTTCAAAGTCCAGACAAAATCTTGGTCAGATCATGTGAAGACCATGTAGATTGATGTCTGAAATGGTCTTTTGAGGAAAGAACCACACAGATTGAGCGGACCGACACGTGAATGTGGATAAGACAGGGATTAAAACAGAAGACGAACTTGCAGGGGATCGAGGAGGGGGGGGGGGGTGGAGGGGGGGATTCAGGGGATTAGACCGGAATAAATCGTGTATGTATGTAGTTTAGGACCTATTTAGTTGATGTTGCCGACATAGTTTATACATAAGCTGTTTGATAAAGTCATCATCATCTGCCTAGCCTTTTCCCAACTATGTTGGGGTTGGCTTCCAGTCCAACCGAAAGCAGCTGAATACCAGTATTTTACATGTAGAGCAGTGGTGGCCAAGTGGTAATGGCTGCGACTTACGAGTTGTAGGTCGCAGGTTCGAACCCAGACAGGCGCTTTACTTTGTGTAAATTATTTCATCACCACTGCTCTCAAAACGGTGAAGGAAAACATCGTGAGGAAGCCGGCATGTCCTAGAACCAAAAATTCGAAGACATGTGACATCTGCCAACCCGCACTGGGCCCGCGTGGTGGATTACGGCCCACTCCCTCTCACAGAGAGGAGGCCTGTGTCCCAGCAGTGGGAACAATATAGGCTGTTTATGATGACATGTAGCGACTGCCTCCATAACCTGTTTAACGACATAATACTGGAGTGCCGACAGAAGTGAAAACAAAACACAAACAGAATACTTTGCCATCACTTGCTGACATATCAGACATCTCGAGGACAGCCGAACACATCCAAAGCGGGTATTTTTTTAATCTATATATATAAAAGAAGAAACTGACTGACTGAATGAATGACTGACTGACTGACTGACTGACTGACTGACATATCAACGTACAGCCGAAACTACTGGGTCTAGGAATGTGAAATTTTGCACACGGCTTCCTTTTATAATGTAGGGGAGCACTAAGAAGGGGTTTTTGGAAATTCTACCTTTAAGGGGGTGAAAAGGGGGGATTTCGTTTGTATGAAAAATCTTATTCCTTGAGTTAATAAACTTGAAACTTGGCACAAATACTTATCTAAGTAAATTATTAAGTTTGGCATTTTTTGTTTTTCTTAACTACCCCCTAAAGGGGGATTGGGGGGTGTCAAAGTTTGTATGGAAGAATTTTAACGGGCTGTCCGATTAACTCGAAACTAAGTATTTATACTTAAGACCAAAAATAGAGAATAACGTGTATCAGGGTTTTTCGAAAATGTACCCCTAACGGGGTGAAAAGGGGTAGTTAATTTTACAGGGGAGGATTTTACTGCGTGACTTGATTTACTCGAAAATTGGTATAAATAATCTTTGAGTCAAGTAATGAACACATCACAAACTATTTTTAGAAATTCCACCCCTGTGGGGGTGAAAAGCGGGGGGATACAGTTTATATGAAAAATCTTATTCATTTGCTTAATAAACTTGAAACTTGGCACGAAAGTAAATTATGAAGATTGACACTTTTTGTTTTTATAAACTACCCCCTAAAAGGGGATTGGGGGGTGTCAAAATTTGTATGGATGAATTTTAACGCGCGGTCCGATTAACTCGAAACTCGGTATTTATACTTAAGACCAAAAATAAAGAATAACACGTATCAGGGTTTTTCGAAAATCTACCCCTAACAGGGTGAAAAGGTGTACTTAATTTTACAGGGGAGGATTTTACTGCGTGGCTTGATTAAGTCGAAAATTGGTATAAATAATCTTTGAGTCAAGTAATGAACACATCACAAACTATTTTTCGAAATTCCACTCCCGTGGGGGTGAAAAGCGGGGATACAGTTAATATGAAAAATCTTATTCATTTGGTTAATAAACTTGAAACTTGGCACAAAAGTAAATTATGAAGATTGACACTTTTTGTTTTTCTAAACTACCCCCTAAAAAGGGATTGGGGGGTGTTAAAATTTGTATGGAAGAATTTTAACGGGCGGTCCGATTAACTCGAAACTCGGTATTTATACTTAAGACCAAAAATAACATGTATCAGGGTTTTTCGAAAATGTACCCCTAACGGGGTGAAAAGGTGTAGTTAGTTTTAGGGTTTTTCAAAACTCGACTCCTACCAAGGTGGAAAAGGGTAATAAAGTTTAAGGGGTGGATTGCTGGGAAATATAGTAGGAAATGCTGTATCCACTAGCACATAGCGCCACCAGTGGTTCGCAGAGCACTGGCTCCAGCGAAAGAGCCAAAATGGTCTCCGACACATGACCCTTTTGCACGACAACATCCTTGTGCCACAAAGGCTGAAAAGCCGAAACAGTTTTTTAAAGTGTGTCGTCAACTCACTGGTGAACCATGACAAGAAAGACTGAAGCTGTGGCGAGACAGTCCTTCCTTACCCAAACCGTTCGTCCCACCCGCTGAAGACCTCCCACCTGGACATGAGTAACCTTTGGTAACCTGGAAGTCTTTAAACAGACTCCGGACGCAGGTTAGCTGAAGTAAGGAAAACCTGTTCAGGTGGAGATTCATAGACGACTCCGCCTTGGAGTGTAAATGTGGTGCTGTTCCACAAACGATGGGACACTTAATATCGTGTCCTGCATGTCCTGTCAGCTGCACGTTATAGGAACTGGTGGACGCTGGTAATGGCGCCAAACAAGTAGCCGAATTCTGGGCCGAGTCCATTTAAATTGCTATCGACACGCTAAGAAGAAGAAGGGGTGGATTTTACTGCTTGCTTCAATTAACTCGAAAATGAGTAGGTATCGGTCTTTGAGTCAAGTTATGGACACGTCATCCCAAACGATTTTTAAAAAATCCACCCTTGTGGGGGTGAAAAGCGAGGATCCTGTTTATTTGAAAAATCTGATTCCTTTGATCTACAAACTTAAAAATTGGCCCGAATACTTATTAATCTAAATAAATGATAAAGATCATAAACATACATATTCGAAATTTTTAGAGGAAAGTACGAAATACACGCGGACAAAGTCGCGGGCAAAGTGCTAGTCGTCCTATAAACAAAACACGCGCGCTGTCGCTTACGGTTACAGTGGCGCGAGTTCAATGGTTTTTTCCCATTTCAAAAAAATTCTATTCTCAAAAAACTTCCCAACGCGCCTAAAGAAGTTTTCACTTCAAAATCCAAACTACGGGCTGTTGATTAAGTAGTTACACTTGGCTAAGTAATAACAGTCTCGCGGATAAGCTTGCCGCGGTTGGTCCGTGTGTGGGTGACCATCTTTACATATCAAGACCCTCCATGCCTCGGAAAGCACGTTATGCCGTTGGTCCCGGCTGTCATTCTGGATCTTTGGCAGTCATTACGGGTCGACAGAAGCCCGAAAGTCTGACAACCAGTCTTACCAAGGAGTATCGTATTACCCAGTAACTGGGTTGTGAAGGTCAGATAGGCAGTCGTTTCATGTAAAATACTGGTATCAGCTGCGTCCAGTTAGACTGGAAGCCGACCCTAACATAGTCGGAAAAAGGCTAGGTACCTATATAATGACTTAAACTACTAAATTCCAAAAATAAAACTGCCAAAATTCTGACGCAAAATTGAGCCCACAGATAAAATACAAATATTGACCTCAATAGACTGAAAGCGGTGCCCAAAACAAACAAGGAAAAGATTAGGAAGAAGATGAATACACGGTGACCATGCAGTATCAAACTAAAGATATGTGCACACCTGATGGGGCCGTCTTAATCGGTATTTAATGTTTACCGAAAAGATACCGATACCGGTGTCAATTTTACCTGCACACAACTTTCTCTTTGGTTTGGATTAGACAGAATCCTGCCTCGTTGGTCTGTTGATTGTATGCACTACTGCTAAGCCTGAGGTTCTTGATTCGATTCACGGGTCGTGCTAAGTTTTATAGAGTTTTTCCATCTGAAGTTTGCACGACTCGGACCCGTCCGAGTCGTGCGAACCAGTTTAATATGTGGTGTGAATGTGTAAATTTGATGTTAAAGAGAGATAGTTCAATAAATCTTCGATATTAGTAATTTGCATGCAGTATCGGATGAAGCGAGTGATGGACGGGGGTTATCTGCTCACGTATTTTCGAATAGGTTTTTTTTGACTGCCTCTTTGGTCTAGTGGTCGCAAGCGTTACTGCTGTGCGTGAGGTCCTGGGTTCGATTCCCAGATTGGACAAAGTCTTATTGGGTTTTTCTATCTGGAATTTCTCAGTAGTAGCCCGGAATCTGGATTTGTGCCTGGTTGACGGCAATAGGCTCGCCCCCGTTTCATGGGACTTAAAAATAACTGGTATTATGTAAGTGAACTATAGGTACACCTCTGTCGAACCTTTCGGGAAATACAGGTGTTATATTTATGTGTGTTAGATAGAATACGGGGGTATTCGGTGAGACTGATTGTTATTTTTCGGTTCAATAGCATTTCATAGCGTTGTTTCAATACCTTGACTATCTTTTTGGCGAAACATTGTAATATTGAATGGTTTCATTTAAAAAAATGTCTCACGCTATAATTAATTTAGGCAATATGTTCCGGTAGTAGGTACTGGTAGATAGGAAACTACACACTACAGCTACACGATTTCAACAATGCTGGTTGGTAACAACAAAATATTTTCATATTTCTCTAGATAGTTCTCGGTACCGAGTCAATAGAGAAAACCGATACCGCGCTTACAAGTGGGACCCAACCTTAGCAGTGTATGTGTTCACTAATAATAGATATATAATGGTGCACAAAGAAGGATGTCGCCATCCTACACTCAGGTGTTATTTTAAGTAACTGGTAGGTTGATATAATATATTTATACGCAAGTGAATGCTGTTCATTTGTAGAAACGTGGGCGGTGAATGGGCGTGTTCTACTTTTTTATTTATTCATTTACTTAGTTCCAATGGGTTTAGAACAGAGGGGCAATTCTCGTAATTTTAAGAACGTTCACAGACTCATCTGTCTCAATCTGTCAAAAATACCTCTAAATTTCCCAGGTTTTTGAGTTCAGAGTTCATTTATTTGTCAGAAACATGAGTATGCACACAAAGCATGCAAGATGTTAAGTACATTACAGAAAGGATCACAGTCATGTTTTACCTTTACGGCGTACAAATCATTAAGTATTAGGTATAATAACATTTGTATGTTGTACCTATTAATTATTAAAACATATTAAAAAATACAATTAATTGAAATTCATTTGTTATAGATTACAATAAATTACATTTGCAAACATCAATTAAATTATATAAGTAAAAGAACAAAATATCATTGTCAAAATTAATTCAAATGTCAAAATAAGATAAAAATGTAAATATTAAATTATGTAAATATTAAATCATTAGTCCCAGATAAAAACAATAGTCAACAGAACCAAACTTCGCCCCCACATTAGAATTAGTATGTTTTCTCTATTAGAAACTCAGCAATACTATAGAAACATTTGGCTGCTAAATACAAAGAGTTTTTTTTTAAATAAGTTAGTACCAGATAAATCTCTGAGTTCCTGTGGAAGGTGGTTAAATATACGCAGTGCCATGCAGAAAACACTTTTACGCATTAGTGCTGTATTTGATGTTCTCACACACAATCTGTGCATATATTTATTTCGCCGGTTACGGTTGACATTTGTTTGTCACCGAGATGAGACTGCGATCATTTAATTAATTTGTGTTGTCTGATTATCAACAATTTACCGCAAAAAATAAATATATTGTGTTGTCCTTACAGGCCACTCAAACAGATCCAGTTGAAATTAAACCGTACTTAAGGCAGCCGGTCAATCTCAGCGAATACACTTTGTTTCCTTCAACCTTGACATTGGCAGAAACATCGATAAAACGATGGAGCCATTACCAATGATATTATAAGTATTTTTACACTTATAATATCATTGGCCATTACTATAAAATTGGAATTGGAGACTGCGACTAGATTGTGAACATTTAAAATTACGAGAATTGGTCTTCAGGTGGTGGATTATGGCCCACTCCCTCGTTCGCAAGAAGCGGGTAGTATCATTTCAACATTCTTTATTGTATATTCAATATTTTCTCATTGTTTGTTTTATTTCTTTTTAGTAAGTATATTCATGTATATTTATTTGTGCTTATATTTATATTTATATGTAATTAAGTACAAATTATTATATTCATAGTCGTAATAGGTATGCGTATTTTTATATTTAAAATATTTATTCCTTAATTTTCATGATTGCACCTACCACTGTTTGTCGCTGCATCACCCAAAGGTTGACTGGTAGAAAATGCCTATGGCTTTAAGTCCGCCTCTGTACATTGCTTGAAGTACTAAGGTCATAGCACACGTATCAAACCGGAAAGGGATCGGCACCGTATCAACTCGAGCCGTTCAGTATTCTTTGTTTGAATCTCCCTACTGCAACACACACTAATCGGAATCGTAACGTAATCGCCTCGCCTCGGGACAAGCTCACGAACCGCGATGCGATGCGTTACGACTCGTCGTCCACGCGCTTACGGCTCGTCGTCCCCACGCTTACGTATCTCCGTACCCGAGCTTACGTCTCTTCGTCCACCCTTGCCCCTCTCACCCCTCCCGCCTGCCTCCTGCACTATCAACCAGCGATCGGCGAGCCGTAAGCGCGGCGTCGCCTAGCCGTAGCCGAGTCGACGTATCGGAGCTTCTGATCCGCTTTGGTTACATGCTTACGTTAGGTTGAGGCCCAGACTCCACTGAAGCGGAGCTGGGCGGAGCGGAGCAGAGACGTGCAGGAATCGACCAATCACAATGGTTGAAATCCTCATCGCGTCACTCGTCTCTTTCTTTCTTCGTCACCGCGCGTGTTTGTTTATAAGACGATTAAAAAAATACAAACGTAATTGTTCAAGTTTCTACTTCGTCGGCACTCCCGGAGTGCCACTGTTTTTTTTTATAGACCTACATCCAACCTTACCATAAACATTCAAACGAAACCATCCCAAAACCGAGAAACCGTCCCACATTAGACGCAGTCCTAATTATTTTCAAGAAGGAACCAGCGCCCCTTGACTCAGTTCCCTCCATAACGAGTGTACGTCCCAGTCCAATGGCCCTCTTGTTAAAAATGCATGGAAACGAGGCGTAACATGCTGTAACTACCTCCCTTTAGCACGCCCTACGAGTGTTCGTACGTATCTCTTTGGAGTTCAGCTGTGTTTCATCGGTTTTTGATGGCTTATTTTTCGTGAGTAGTTGTATTGATTGGGTATGGATGTTTTTTGGTAGACAGAGATGTTAAATTATATTTTTTTTTATACTAGCTTCTGCCTGCGACTTGGTCCGAGTGAAATTTTTTGTTCTCCTACCGACCTCATCGCATCGCATCGCTCGCCAGCGCTATTATTTAGTTTTTGCTTGGCGTTGTTTTTACGTTTTTCAAATGCAAAGATATTTTTTTAGGTAGATCCAGAGCCAGAGCTTTCAAACAAAACCTTCAGCGACCCGGCGAACTTCGTACCGCCTCAGAATTAACTAATGTGACAAAGTTCAATTACCTAAAATTTGCAGAAAAAAAAACAATACGGCTAATAAGTATTATCATTATCTGTGTCTCGCTGCTGTCATCAGTGCGGTTAGCACGTGACGTTATTACCTCCGTATTATTTTTAAACCTTTCTTGGACTTCTACAAATATAAAAAAAAAAAAATAGACAAATCGGTCCAGCCGTTCTCGAGTCATTTAATTTTTATAATATAGAAGATAGGTAATACTTGATAATTTAAAACAAATCAACAATTTTTGGATCAAAAATTTTAAATTTAATTTAAAATTATAATTTTTAATAATTTTTCGCCTATATCGCAGGCCACTGCTGGATATTGTTGATATCATTGAAGAAAATTCTAGACGCGGCGGCCAAAAGCACTTAAGTCAATACTTTTTGCATGTTGACTTAAGTGCTTTTGGCCGCCGCGTCTAGAATTATTCACAGAATTAGAGATCGTTCTCATAGACACGGGTTCTCATAGACTACCCCCTCATACAAGGGTTATCTAAATTGCAAATATCACAATAACTTACAGCTTAATTTATTTTTCCATAACAATTAAATAACAATTAATCAACTTCAGTCGCGTATTTCCATAGACCACAGACGCAATTCCTACATTTCGCCACCCAATCATTACATGCAAGTCTTCAGCCAAAGTCGCAGTCGTTCTGTGCAATTGCATAGCGTTTTGTAGATAAAGCCGGGCTCACAAAGCCGACGACAAAGGGCAGACAGTCTTTGTGTTCTCGATATTGTCGACAAATGACGCATACCTACCATTGCCTTTTGAAGGTAATTCTGTTGTCATGAACGTTTGTTTTGTTTCCGTTTTGAAAGGTTTGTGAATTGTGACGTAGTCGGTTCTGAGCCTTAAAGAATTGGAAGGAAAGATTCGATCTTTTTGGGATTTGCATTCTATGATACTGTTATACTGAAGTCATAGAAGATTTTTGAAATGTGTATCGCAGTTCAACTAAAAATTATGTTGTATTTTAGATACTTCTACGAATTGTAGACGACTTTGTAACTACCTGTATTTTTGTCGTAAGCTATTTTCAAAGAATATTTAGTGGAATATTGCACAGCCTGTTTTGTTAGTCTATTTGGATTGTTCCAAACAAACGGCTCGTCCTTTCTACATGACACTTAAAACATAACTTGCGAAATGTATGCACAGACGCCTGCACATCAAGCTACCCGAAACTGTCAAATTTTCCCAATCAACCTTGAACCTTATGCTGTAGCGATAAAGTTGAAAATCTATTAAAGACATTTGACATATCGTAGTAGCTTGATGTGCTGCCGTCTATACATTATGTTACCTATTTACAATTCTGCTTATCCCTTCGAGCAGTGGTGCAATTACAAGTTTGTAGGTCGTGGGTTTGAACCCAGACAGGCGCTTTACTTTGTGTTAATAATGTCATCACCATTGCTTTCAAAACGGTGAAGGAAAACATCGTGAGGAAACCCGCAATGTTCTAGAACTAAAACTTCGAAGAGACGCGACATCTCCACCCATCTCAGCCCGCGCTGGGCCCGCGTGGTAGATTACAGCCCACTCCCTCTCGAAAAGAGGAGGCCTGTGTCCCAGCAGTGGGAATATTATAAGTTGATTATGCTATCCCTTTAGAGATTAACCGTGATATTATATAAATCCTTTTGCATAATCCAACTGCCCTTAACTCCCGTGTATATTCATTAAAAACTTTTAAAAGCTAAATGAATGCAAGTCTATTTGTAAATGTACAAACTGTATTTAAAAAGTAATTATAACAAACTAAATTACGAGTAGTTTGCGTTGCATTTATGAACGTTATTATCAAGTAATGCGTGATTTTTCCTGAAAGCATTTCATTTTAATACCATTGTACCGTTTACACTGTGTATTGGAAACATGCGATATGAGTAACATGTAGCTTTAACTTAATAATATTGTAGGTACGAGTTACTTATTTTTATTTGTATATTATTTTCATTACTAGCTGTGCCCGCGACTTCTTTTTTTTTGTTATAAGTACAGCCGGTCGATTCTGTAATAATCTCACCGTGAGAACTTAGGTGAAGTGAGTTTGTTTTTGCTAGGAATTGACACTAAAGACAGCTCACTCCACGCTCACTTCACCTAAGTTTTCACGGTGAGATTTTTACAGAATAGCACCGCTGTATATACTTCCATATACATGAGGTAAAAAGCTGTTTGACATTAGAAACAGACACTTCAATTTTATTTATTTGTACAGATTTGCACACAGTACCTAACGGACTTACCTCGGACGGACGTACGTATTACAATTAATTAATTAGGAATTATCAACAAAACCTAACTCACCTTACTTTTCTAAGTATTAACTCATTCTATTTTATACCTGCGTAGGTATAGAGATAAAGAGATTGGGATTGGATTTGGATTGGATTGATTTGGTATTTTAGCACACACAAAAAAAATAACTGAAAAATCCTTCACCAATGGGATTTGATACGATTACCTTAACAGTTAACTGTCCATTATGATTCATAACGTTATCCTTTTATGATTCTGCCAAAGTGACCTTTTTACGCCCTCTGTACTTTAACCTCAATGTCAAGTCGAAATCTAAAACTCTGCTAAAAGAGAAAAGAGATTAGAACAATTCGAAAGCATATCAAGAAATTTATGCACATACATTATCGCTCGTCTGAAATATGTAAAATGAAGATAGATACTAATATTGACACGAGAATCGGATTTGAAGGCATTTAAGCGCATAATAATCTATCTATATAAATAAAAAGAAAAGTCCTGACTGACTGACTGACTGATTGACTGACTCATCAACGCCCAGCCCAAACCCTTGGACCTAGAAAGCTGAAATTTTGCACAGAGGTTGCATTTAACCCAGTTAGGTACTGGGTAATAGGTACGATACCCCTTGGCAAGACTGGTTGTCAGACTATCGGGCTTCTGACTAGAAAGAAGAAAGAAAGAAAGAAAATACGTTTATTTACGGCAAACATGACGCATAAAAATAAAAACACAAGCGAAAAAAAAAACAAAGTAACAAATTGGGAGAAAGTATGCGTCACATCTACGCAAAACGGCCATCGCTCAGCATGATGCTAAGACTACCCGTAACGACTGTCAAATATCCACGAATGACAGCAGGGACCAATCACTTAACGTACTTTCCGAGCCACGGAGGGGTCTCGGTATGTAAAGATGGTCACCCATCCACAAACCAACCACGGCAAGCGTAACTTAAGAGCGTTTACGCCGTACGGCATTTCATACAAACTTTCAAGCCCTTATTATTCGAAACGAATGAACCGATTTTAATGTAACTTTACATGCATATGCAGGATACAAAGGTCTAAAAAGTTAGTAGAGAACATTTTCGAAAAATAGTGTTACAGCCAAATTAGACCGATTTTAAATTTTCCATACAAACAGAGATTTCCAGTTATCTTTTTTTAAATAAGACATTTCAAAAATGTTCTCTACTAACTTTTTAGACTTTTGTATCCTGCTTATGCGTATGAAGTTTCATTAAAATCGGTTCATTCATTTCGAAAAATAAGGGCTTGAAAGTTTGTATGAAATGCCGTACGGCGTAAACGCTCTTAACGTGATTGATCGACTGCGGCTGTTATTAGTTTTAACGTTCAAAAGTGACAGACACGGGCGTTCAATCGAGATTATTATCATTTAATGTGGGTGTACTATAGGCATACTATAGGTAAGTACACACCTTTGTCTAACATTTCAGGGAAAATGGGTGTGATTGTATGTTATTTATTACCTATTATTAAGATCACACTCACTCACTCTCATGATCTCACTATCTCGTTTACAAAAAAAAAATACTTTACATTTTTTTTTCAAAATATTTTGTTTCCATTTTCAGTGAAATTGAAAAGAATAAATGGAAGCAATGATAGAGTAAAAATATCCTCTCTGTCGGATACCATTTAATTGGACGTCCTGTTCTTATTCATTACTCAAAAAAGTTCCACTCTGTGTGTGCAATTTTTAAAAATAAAATTTATAGACTCGCAAACGGAAAAAGGAAAACGGTGTTAAAATTTATCTTTTCAGCACAAGGAAATATGATAATTTCGGTGAAGAAAGGAAAAATTATCGGCCTCCTTTCCTCACAGGAAAAGAAAGAAATGTTTCTATTTGGCAGTGAAAATAAATGATGGGAAAGAAAAAAACCTACTCCGCTTAATCAGACTATAGTGTTCCCACTGCTGGGACACAGGCCTTCTCTCTGTGAGAGGGAGTGAGCCGTAATCTACCACGCGGGTCCAGTGCGGGTTGGTAGATGTCACATGTCTTCGAGTTTTTGGTTCTAGGACATGCCGGTTTCCTCACAATGTTTTCCTTCAGCGTTTTGAGAGCAGTGGTGATGAAATATTATGTAATATGTGATTGGATGATAAAAAACACTTGTTGTATTGTATATACAATCGAGAAATGAAAACGCCACTTAAGGGCAATTTTTTTTTTGTGAAATCGCCCGTTAGTGCCGAAGCCTGCCGGGTCAAATAATTTACACAAAGTAAAGCGACTGTCTGGTTGTATTCATAAAAAAAAAAAATGGTTGCCTGTAAAGTCGGTTTTACGGGCGAAGATTTTACGTGACAACGACCGATCATCCGATCATAGTTGAGTGGGAGAGAGACGCAAGGCATTCGGCGGGCCTCTCTCTCGTTCGGTGACTCATCGTAACGTTACCGAGCGTTACACTTTTTCATAAGTGACTCCCAGTCGCAACCTAATTTAAGACGTTGTCACGTCAAAAGGGTTTATTGTTTTGTTGTTCCAAATAAATAAAAAGGCGATAAAAACTATCAGGCCATAAAAAAGGACTTGAAACGATCGACGCCAAATTCAGTAAATACAGCTGAGGCCGCCTCGAGGCGAGAATAAATAAGATGCTGTTAGTAGAATATTTAAGTAAAGGAACTAAAGAGACTATGCTTAGTTAAGTTATAAATTGTATGTGTTAAGAGTTTTAATTTGCTTGCTTATTTATTTAGACCTTTTAAAGGCATGACGAACTTAATATTGTGAGACAGAAGAAAAATAAAAACCTCCTCCTTTTTTGTAGTCGGTTAAAAATAGTTTTAAACATAGACATTTGCTATTCCAGTGGCTAGGCCATCCATATTCCATATTCGTATTAAGGGGCTTACAAGACCTAAAGCGCGGTCACTGTCGGACTGCATAGAAAAGAAAGAGAAGCGCGATGACAAAACGCTGGTAATTTATTGCAAAATATGAAACAATTATTTAATTACAAAAAATCTATTGTTTGGACTGAAAGAGTAAAACTTGAAAGTTGGTTTGAAATGCCGTACGGCGTAAACGCTCTTAATTCCCATGTAACAGGGGGCGATCCTACTGCTATCAACCGGGTACAAATCCAGACTCCGAGCTACTACTGAGAAATTCCAGATGGAAAAAAACTAAAAACCGACTACTAAAAAGGATGAAACAAGAAAGTACCTTCCCGTGGTCGCATGCTACCATAACTTATAAGTACGTTAGCACAGCGACATGCGACCACGGGAAGATACTTTCTTGTTTCATCCTTTTCAGTAGTCGGGTATTAGTTTTTAAAGTTATTTTTAAAAGTAAAAAAAAAAAAATTTAGGTTATTACTTAATGTCCGCTAGAGTCACACGTCACTTAACCTATAACCAGCGGACGATCAAGACGCTTCCAATGATACCTCATTTGTCAAATTATGACAAGTAGTTTAGAAGTTATGAGGGAACAGGTGAACATACATACATACCGGTAAAATCATAACGCTCCTTTTTGCTTCGCCGTAGTCGGGTAAAAACTCAATAACACTTTTCCCGACCTGGGAATCGAACCTAGGGCCTCTTGCTAAGCAGTGGCACTTGCGACCAATAGACCAACGGGGCAGTCAAATAAATAAGATGTAAGTGCCATACTTTATTCAACGTAAACCTTATTTATACGTAAATAGTAATTGGGTAGGAAACCGGCCAGGCCTTGAAGTTCTGTCATTAATTTTATCCTATCCCAGCTTATTTTGGGACAAAAGGAAAACATGAGATATCCTAGACTTGTTTCTTAGCTTTAATGTTGTTTTAGTACGGATTTCACCCAAATGTCCTTTCTTTGGTATTGTTCGTCGAATCGTTGAGCTCCTCAAGTTCTGAGTTGAGCTGCACGATTTTTGACAAATGCGTGCACTGATTCACAGGTCCGCTCAATCTGTGTGGTTCTATCCTCAAAAGACCATTTCAGACACCAATCTACATGGTCTTCACACGATCTGACCAAGATTTTGTCTGGACTTTAAAAGAGACTGTGACCTCTGAGTTTGTTTCGGCCTTTCTTCTCAGAATAGTCAGATAGGAAACGCCGACCTCAAAGAAAATAACAATCACAATTACGTAAAACTAAAGCAACAAGCACCCAATTCAAGAGTTATTCCGGTCTGATCCCCTGAACCCCCCTCCACCCCCTCCTCGATCCCCTGCTAGTTCTTCTTCTGTTTTAATCTCTGTCTTATCCACTATAAACTTTCTCATTAAGAACTAAGAAGACCACAAAGGTTTTACGATTAAACAGGATACTGTTTAAAATTTTCATTCGCGGATAAAAGTTTCCGGTCTGATCCCCTGAACCCGACCTCCACCCTCTCCTCGATCCCCTGCTGGGTCTTCTTCTGTTTTAATCTGTCTTATCCACTATAAACTTTCTCATTAATAACTAAGAAGACCACAAAGGTTTTACGATTAAACAGGATACTGTTTAAAATTTTCATTCGCAGATAAAAGTTCTGGAGACAATTCATAAAGTGACACAAAGAGCATTGAGACATCGCAAATGGTTCTGTTCAGGAACTCAGTCTATTGTATCTCATGAACCTTTTGTTATACTGCTGAATAAGCTGGTGTCAGTTTTGATGCTGTGTTCTGTGTGACGTTTCTGAGCGAATGTGTTAGTGAGTTGGTGTTAGAGCTTTTTGACTAGTGACTGGTTGATTTGGAAAATTTACTCAGTTTTTGAAAGAAAGAATACATGATGCAGAGAAAAAACACAAAAAATAACAAGTTGTGGGAAAATATGCGTCACATCCGCGCAAAACCACCATCGCTCAGCATAATGCTGCGACCATATACGAGGTAGAGCTCCAGCGCTGAATTTTTGGTGCACCATCCATCTTTTTCTTCACTCATGTCGTCGTTCGGCTTTCAAAACGGTGAAAGAAAACATCGTGAGATAACTGTCACATGTCCTCGAACCAAAAATTCGAAGACATGTGACATCTACCAACCTGCACTCGGCTCGCGTGGTAGATTACGACTCACCCCCTCTCGAAGAGAGGAAGCCTCAGTCCCAGCTTTCACTGCTGTATTATTGGCTGATTGAATCATTATTGGGTGACTAGTTTGGGCTATTATTTTATATAGCCCCAACTAATATTACAATTATTTATATTATATTTATTATAACATTCGGTACCACTAACATTATAAAGGCGAAAGTTTGTGAGTGTGTGTGTGTTTATATGTTTGTTACTTCTTCACGCTCAAACGGCGGGATCAATTTTGATAAAAGTTTGTATGGCGGTAGCTGACACCCTGGATTAACAAATAGGCTACTTTTATCCCGATATTCCCACGGGATCAACATTTACGTGAGTGAAACCACGGGGCGCAGCTAGTAATTATACATAGCCCAAACTAATACTATAATGATTTATAACCTTAACTAGCTTTACTAACTTATTAATTTCAATATTAGTATAACCTTTGTTCAGTTCAATAACACTAGAACTAATTGGCTGGTTACTATTATTATTAGCACCGACAATATTTTGTCTTCGTAACGTAACTTTTCTGTAACACTCAAAACGTTACAGAAAAAGTTACGTACTTATGTATGTAAATTATATATTAATATTATTTCTATTTAAAATAATAAAACGTTGGCAAGTCAATTCTATGTACCTACCACATAGAATTGACTTGCCAACGTTTTCATTAAACTTCATTAAACGGATGAAAGCGAAATTAATAAAGTTTTTGAAACAGGCTGAGTTATTGTATTTATGATATTCTAATTGAGTCAATATAAACGAATTACTTTTTCAATGAATTTAGGAAAATGTCGAAGTAGTCAAATTGTCCAGGGGAAATTAAATTAACTGTCACTTTGAACAGGAAATAAATTTGCGACTATACAGGTTGGCTCACATCGACACACAGCCTGTTACCAAAAGATTCATTAAATGATTCTGAAAACCGACGAAAAATATTAGCTGTTCCATACATTTTGACCGCGTATTTGACGCGTTTGTACACACGCCAGCACATCAAGCTATCCGAAACTGTCAAATTTTTCCAATCAACTTTGAACCTCATATCGACACCTCCTAAGTACAACTAAGTAACTGAAAAGTGCAAATTTTAATGTACGCTGTGTTTGTTTGTTGTATTTGTGTTGTGTGTCGCTGTGTTTGTTGTGGTTGTTTGTCGACGTTTGAGAAAAAAGTAGGTTGGGTTAAATTGAAAAAATAAAATAAAAATGTATGTGGTAAATAAAGGTTTTTAGATGCCAAAAATGCAATAAAAACCGATTCGTGTATCTGGCAGATACATACGTATACTTAGCGGGTGTCGATATTTTAGCGATAAAGTTGAAAATCTGTTAAAGAAATTTTGAAAGATTGTAGTAGCTTAATGTGCATTTGGTTATCACACGTAAAGCGCGCGTTGTTTCGTGAAATAAAATACTGTAATCCACGAATGTTTACCAGCTTGTTATACATAAGTTATTCATAGCTACATAGATGACTATTAGGTCGCATTCCACCAAACTTTTATACATAGAATGAGTCTTAAACTGAGAATAAATTTTGAATTTTTGACAGTTATTTCATACAAGAACTGTCAGAAATGTCAATTTTATTCCACGGACAAAAGTTATCTGACTTTGATAAAAACAGCCCTTATAAAAATAAATAAAGTACAGTCCAAAACAATCAACGATCAATAAATATACAAATATACTTAGAACTGATTTTTCAATGACAGATATTTTTTATTCGTGGAATAAAATTGACGTCTGACAGTTTTGTTATGGAAGCACTGTCAAAATTAAAAATTCTGCCCTTCGAGAAAATTATCTGGCGTTGGAAAAATCAGCCCTAAGCTCTGATTTTTCAATCATCTGATATCTTTATTCGAGGAATAATTTTGAAATTTTGACAGTTATTTCATACAGAATATGTCGGACCTCAATTTTATTCCTCAAATAAAATCAGCCCATAGTGAAATATACAGAAATACACGTTATAGGCTTACACAGTACCAATCGAGAGCCCATGTAAAGGATTTAGTTCGCCACAAGAAACTTTTATTGAGGTCAACGCGTAAATTAGACACAAATTGTATATTGTATGTGCTTATATTAGGAAAACCACTTTGATTTCGTTGGCAATTTTATTGGCAATGGTATTGGTTTAATGAAAGGTTATAGCCTAAAATTAGGATTTCCAATTGTCTTTTTGTGTGGGTGTTAGTAAAGCAAAAGTGGTCTATTGGGTACGTGAATGAGTAGCAGAATTAATTAAGGCACTGTTAAGATGTAGGTAGGTACAGAACAACCAATGTTTTGGTAACGCTTAGGCATCTATCCCACCGTCGCGTCGTGTCGACGAGGAAGATTATCTGGCTCATGAAACGTACAAAATATTATAGGTACCATGTAAGCCGACTGTTAACACCACCTACAGTACTCGTCCGTCGCAGCAACAAGAGTTATCAAAGAGGGGTGTACTATGCCACCGGGCACGGCTGCTTCGGGAGGTTCCTGTTCAGAATAAGGCGGGAGGAAACGCCCGGGTGTTAGTGGATCGCCTGGAGGACACGGTGGAGCATACGGTGGAGATCTGCCCAGCTTGGGCAGAGCACCGCCGTGTCCTCACGGCGGCGATCGGCAGCGGCGATCTCTCAGGTCCGGCCCTAGTCCAGGCCATGGTACGGAGCGAGAGTGCATGGGAGGCTGTCGCTTTCTTCTGCGAAGCAGTGATGCTCGCAAAGGAGGAGGCGGAGCGCGTGAGGGAGAGGCAATCCTTGCGCCCTCACGCCCCTAGCCGCCGCAGGAGACGCCCCGGGCGTCGGGAGTCAATAGCTGATTCCCGGCCACCGTTCACAGTCTGATTTCAGTCTAAATCTGTCAAACATATTTCTAACGGCCCTGCATTTTGACAAGTTTTTGACATTTGTTTGTCGCCGAGGTGAGACTGCGACTAGATATTGAACGTTTTAAATTACCAGAATTGGGCCTCAGATGGTACCGCCCGGGGTGGTTGATGTGCTTTTGTTTTCTTACCTCCTGTTTCATAAAAATTGTTGTAAAGTCAAAGGGATACCCACGAAACTTAGAGTTGGACCCAAAACAAAAGAACAACGGTCACGCCTGCACCGTCAGCAGTACCTAGCTAGTATTTTTCAATCGACTTAAAAGGAGGAGCTTATGCATTCGAGGAGTTTTGTTATCAAGCATTCCTAAGTTTAGATACATTATATCTTATTAAATCATTATAAATTACTGATTAGATTTGTATGCTCGTTGAAACGTCCTTGACCAAAGAAACCATAAGCTTGTGTCCGAGCTTATATTGCTCGGTTTGCATGCCCACTGCTCAAATGCTCACACATCGCGAATGCTCACCGTGTGGACGCACCTTTAGGACGAAGGCCCATCTTAACAATGTTAAACGCAGCCTACATGCAACACTTTTCATCTATGTACAGATCAGATGCAAACAAAGTGAACACAATTTAAGATCCAGTGACCTAGAAAATGCGACACCGAGTTTCAGGAACTTAGAATTCAATTTTGTTGCAATTTTATTATTCTTCAGCTATTTGGTAGAAACATTGTATGTAGCCGTAGTAGTTTTAGCTCTATTGGAAAAGCTGGATCAAAGGCTTACAGGCTTTCCAGCTTGGAAACAGTACCTTAGATAATGTTGCTGTTGCTACCTACAATTATTTGTTACATTTGGGTTATGAAATAATTATTTATTTATTTGATTTACACGGCTTATTACATAAATCAAAGTATATGTAATAAGTACTGACATAAAATATAAACTAATAACAACAATTAAATACTATTTTACTATTCTCACAAAAATGTAGGCACATAACCATTAAATTGGCGAATTTATTAGCGAACAGATCGCAGTTATGTTAATTTTGCTGATTTATTATAGTATTTCACTGCTCACAAGGGTATTTCATAAATTTATGATTATGTATGTGTTTACTGGCAGTGCCCCGCGGTTTCATCCGCATAAGTTTCGATCCTCTGGGAATATCGAGATGAGAAGCATCCTATATGTTAATCCTGGTTATAGACTATCTGTGTGCCAAATATCATCTAAATCCGTTCAGTAGTTTTTGCGTGAAAGAGTAACAAACATTCATCCATCCATACTCAGAAACTTTCGGGTTAATAATATTAGTAGGAAGTAGGATTTTAGCTAAGTATAAAAAGCTGTAAGCTGAACATATTCTTCTACACGGATACCATACATCGTATCAATATCAAAACGAGCGAAATGGCGTTTCTTAAATCGATTTAGGCCTGATTTTTCAATCGACAGATAATTTTTATTTGTAGAATAAAATTGACGTCTGACAGTTTTTGTGTGGAAGAACTGTCAAAAATTCAAAATTATTCCTCCGATACAATTCTTTTCTCGTAATTTAAAACATTCAAAATCTAGTCGCAATCTCATCTCGGCAACAAACAAATGTCAAAAACTTGTCAAAATGTAGGGAAATTAGAGGTATTTTTGACAGATTGAGACTGTGAACATTTTTAAAATTACGAGATTTATTGCCTCTTAGCCATTTGGAATGATCTCGTTGCTCTGATTCTAATAACGTGATTTATCGATGACTATGATAAAGAGGCTTATTGATATTCAAGTTCTCAGTGGTAATCACCAACAGTTATGATATTTAGAATATTGAAGATGGCCCTGTAGACCTATTCTAGATTACATAGTCCTCTTCATTGTATCCAACGCCAGCGGCCAAGACTAATTGTTATTCCTTACGAGCTCTCTGATGACTAGCACAACCCGTCTGGGAAACCCGGTCAGCATCATTGTATGTATATGTTGCAGTAAGAAGGTTGAAGTCTTCAACTACTTCCTGCGACAAGGCTTTGGGCGACTTTTTCGTACCTAATTCTTTTTTTTCTAGATTTTTTTTTTATTTGGAATGGGTTTGCTCTTGACTACAATCTAGGTCAAAGGTGATAGAGATAAAGTCGACGATGGAGTGAGCTTACCCAGAAGAAGCCTGTTCACTCTTACTTTGAAGAAATTCGGGTTGTATGCCCTCGGAAACACAGACAAAATTTTAATTAGATTAAATTTTAATCGAGATACAACAAAGAATCTTTCCAAAACGCGTTGCAAAGGTTTACAAATTAAAATTATCTTACAACATTGCCATCAGTTGCTAAGTAATTATTCTATCTAATACTATTCGTACGAGAGTCGATTACTCGTCGACACGACTCGCTACGCTAAGTGGCTCGACTACGTTTGTCAAAGTCAAATAGCTGCAGACTAGGGTAAATGTAGAAACTGTGTGTTTGACATAGTTATAACATAGAGCATAGTGGCATGTTACGGTTTCTAATTTGAGAAGTTGTTCAACGACTAAAGTGATGGGAGAATTGTCATTTTAACAATCGTTTACTTTACTAGTAGAGCTCTTTGTGAAGGAGCTTGTCTAGGCAACATTACCAACATACTTAATCATCTGCCTAGCCTTTTCCCAACTATATTGGGATCAGCTTGCAGTCTAACCGGATGCAGCTGAATACCAGTATTTTACATGGAGCGACTGCTTATCTGACCTCCACAACCTAGTTACTGGGTAATACGATATAAAATAAAAAGAGTGCCCATTGAGTATCATACCCGTTCTTTTTCATAGAAACCTAAACTTTGGGAACTACCTTCATCTTTCTGACTGACCGATTCCTCGACGATTAAAAATGACTGTAACTGTAGTAATTAAAATAAATGCTAGGGTAATTTTTACCTACAGGTATGAGTTATTTCGGCTTAGTTTTCTATGGGATGGAGATGCACCTGCAATGGCTCCTGGCATTGCAAGATGTGCAGGTATTGTCCGCGGTGACTATCAGACCCGATCGCTTATTATCGATATTTGAATTAAATACGACTTTTCGATTAACTTCACACGCCTACGAGTGGGTTTACCCTATATTGGTAATTCAGAGAACGAAATTGTGTCATTTTAAAACTTCTTTCCTCCAGAAAGTTTTTTCTGCTAATTAGAATCAGAAGGGATGAGACAGAGATTAAAACAAAAGAAGAATTAGCAGGGGATCGAGGGGGGGGGGGGTGGAGGGAGGTTCAGGGGATCTGGGAATGACTCGAATTATTTTGAAGAAAGCTACATGAGTACATGCTTTTGTTTTATTCCCAGCCCCTTAGCAAAGAAACACCATGCACCATTCTTTCAAAAAAGCTCTGTCCATTTTTTCAATTGACTTAACTCAGCAAGTTTCTCCTTCACTCCGAGGTGGCTGAACATATATTGTGGATTTACATTTATCCGCTATACGCATGTAAATGCTCGGGGTTTCGTCCACGGTATTTGTGAGTCACAGTTGATGACTGCAAGAATGTAAGGTTTTGTGGAATACAAGATGGCCGATGTGGAATGCAGATTCATTTGACGAAAGATGAGGTACTGTGTAACGGGTTTGTTTGGTTCAAATTTTAATCTAGGAGAGTTGCAGAATGAGTCTTTTGGTTTCAGTAGTTTTGATTGAGTTAAAATAAGTGAACAAATAGAATACAGTATAGAAAACTGAGGTTTTAAAACTGAAAAGTTTAAAATAGAAAGAAGCGATTGCTACAATACATTTTCATTATGACACATAACTATGGTTAGGTGAGTAGGACAGTGTAGAATAGAAAAACCGGTAAAGTGCGTATCGGACTCATGCACCGAGGGTTCCGTACCATCATATGTTTTTAAATTTTCATCGGCAAGGCCTATATTCATCAGAGAATTTTAACACTGTGCACTGCGATGTAGAATAATGAAGTTTTATGCCAGCGAAATCTCTTGTAACTGTTGTTGATGATTTCTGAAAAGTGTGCTATTTAGAGACTTTGTTTTATTTTTCCTGTAATCTTTACATAAACTTCTATCACATAGAATAATTTCAGATTTTTCTCTTTCCAAACTTCGGAGTCGAAGCGAAAAGTCGAAAACTATGCAGCCTAAAAAAAAAGAAAAAAATTTTGAGAATGTGCAAACTGCGCTCTTTCGTATGATACCCCACATGCCCTAGTAGCCCTACTTTGAATTTTTCAGACCCCTTTTCAGTCCATGTTCCAAAAAAAAAAAAAATACATATATTTTTATTTCTTTCTTAATTGCAAAATAGTTAGGCAAATGTCATCTAAAATTATTCCAAATTTTAAGTTGATAGCATTAGTAGTTCTTGAGATATCTAGCTGTGACAGACAGACAGACACACCGTAAGGGTTCCGTTTTTACCATTTTGGTACGGAAACCTAAAAACTTGATTTGGTCGGCGTTTCCTATCCTATATCGAAACAAACTCAGAGGTCACAGTCTCTTTTAAAGTCCAGACATAAACTGAAAGCATATCCCACAAATAACTAACCAACACCTGAAACCAACTCAGAGCTGACCGCAAACCAGTTACAATTCCAGTTAAGACTAACTTACAGTAAGCAGTGACTAAGTTAAATTCAAGATTACAGCGCCAACTTGGTCCAGGCGTTGCTTAATTCAATTCTAAGCACGGTCTAAGCACGGTTTAAAACTTACATTCTGGATCTAGTTTGGACTGCAACTGTTACAGATTATGTAATTGTAATTTAAGTTTGATTCAGTTTAAATTGAATTGTTTTGTTTTGTAATTCATCTGTTTGGCAACTTTGTTGTTGGGCACGGACGGCACGGTGCACATTTGAGTAGGTATGTCATATGTTTGATGTAACATGTAGCATAATCAGCCTATAATGTTCCCACTGCTAAGACATAGGTCTCCTCTCAGTGAGAGGAAGTGGGCCGTAATCCACCACGCAGGCCCAGTGCGGGTTGGTAGATGTCACATGTCTTCGAATTTTTGGTTCTAGGACATGCCGGTTTCCTCTCGATGTTTTCCTTCAGCGTTTTGAGAGCAGTGGTGATGAAATATTATGTAATATGTGATTGGATGATAAAAAACACTTGTTGTATTGTATATACAATCGAGAAATGAAAACGCCACTTAAGGGCAATTTTTTTTTTTGTGAAATCGCCCGTTAGTGCCGAAGCCTGCCGGGTCAGCGGGATTGTCCGAAAGGGTTACCGCTGGCCCGGAACATAAAGGGCTAAGGAAGGAACATGGATGGGTTTTAGTCAGTAAAAGTCTGACACTCCCTTCCGCTCCACCCAGAGCGGGAGGGATCATTTGACGATTTCCCAAACTAAAAAAAAGGGCAATTTTTATTGGCGTGTGAACGAATGAACGTATTTGAGTAATGCTTCACCTTTTTATTCTTTTACTGTAAAAAATAAGAGCAATGTACAATGTCTTATGTTAAATTAGATGAGGTCAAAATTAACAATCAATGCTTTTTGTGGTAATTAGATAATGGATCTTTTAACATAATTGTTCGAAAAGGGGTAGTTCCACCTAGAATTAATAAGTAATTTGACTTCTGTTACTATTCCTGTTACAGTAAGCCTGTATCATCCCACTGCTGGGCAATGGCTTTTGCGATCCATTGCTAATGTGGACAGTCAGCAACAAAAGTCGATTAACACTTCAGTTTTTTTAATCTCAGTTATTGAGCAAAATATTAACACTTAATTTTTTTTAATCTCAGTTATTGAGCAAAATATTTGTTCAAAATTGCATTGTACTTCTGCTGCAATTTTGAAAAAATATTTTGCTCAATAACTGAGATTGAACTCAAAAAACTGAAGTGTTAATCGACTTTTGTTGCTGACCGTACCACTGATCGTTGATTTGTCCAGCTCGTCACGTCATCTTCTACGGGCTTTCGGGGGTCTGGGGTAGTTGACCTCTACCTACTGTGTCCAAAAATATTTTGGCGCTCCGCAAAAAAACTACCAAAAATACAACATACATAAACTATTTGGCTTTATAAAGCGAGCACTTTATACTTGGAAACTAGCGCACAACTTTATCCGTTACGACAAAACTCGGGCAAAACAAATAATTCACTATCTAATTGCCGTTTTTGCAACAAGGAAATGTTGCCTGCAATCACTAGAGGCGCTGTTTATAGGAAAACATATTTGGCCACGTATAGACAAGACATATGGGGAAGGCCTTGTTTTTTTTGGTAGGTTTTTAGGGTTCCGTACCTCAAAAGGAAAAACGGAACACTTAGATATACGATTGGTCACGTATAGACAAGAAATTATGGGGTAGATTGTTTTTTTTTTGGTGGGTTTTTAGGGTTCCGTACCTCAAAAGGAAAAAAACGGAACACTTCTACGTCTACGTCCGTCTGTCTGTCCGTCGGTTAAGACCCTTTTTCTCAGGAACGTGAGTTGGAATTAATGTCAAATACTGAATCTCTTGAAGCAGTGAAATAGAGCATCATAATATAATACTGTCACTCCCTTTCTAGCTGTTTCATCTTTGACACGCTCTGACGATTTTTTCCCATGGACTAATATTTAGGGACTAATGGTAGGTATATTCATAAGTTTAAACAAGGATTAGTGGACTACCTTACGACCGAACCTAAACCGGGGCAGCAAAATATATAAAGTTAACAGTCTTCCCAAATTATGTTAGCAGCAGCGCAACGAGAGCTGTAGATAGATTTGGGCCAAATCATTGCTCATAGCTTATAAAGAAGGAAGCTATAAAAGTATTATGACGTCAAACCATAAACTAAAACAAACGCTCCATAAATTAAAAGTCACTTGGCAACCTCACAATGTTGCCGGGAACAAATATTTCTCTACCTAATTGCCCTTTTTTGCAACAAGGAAGTGCTGTTGCAGTCACAAGTGGTTCCATTTAGCGGAAAAAATGCTGGGTTACATTCAAAAGAGGCCGCATTATACCGCTCGTTGCAACAATTAAATTAATGTCTTGGCCCGACGGGCCTAATTAGCGCCCACTACGATTTAATTGGCTCTCTTTACTTTTTTAGAAGACCCGCCGGCAATTTGGCGAGCGTTTTAAATATTGTTTGGCTTAAAATGATGGTTTATGTAGCCAAGAATGAAAAGTGTTGTTGAGTATTCCATTTTTTACAGCGGATATGGCCAAATGGTTAAGTGGGGAACGAAAGCAAAATTGCCAATAGTTAATAATTCATTACTGGAAAGGAGAAAATGCTAAAGCGCCATTTGGGCCAAAAATACCTAAGTTATTTAATATTATTTTTACTTATCATGCTCTCTCTTCGTCTTTATGTTGAGCGTAGGCGACATAAAGTCGCTTTTTATGCTCTATTGCATAAAGTTTTTTATTCCAAGACTAAGATAATCAGGCCCAAACAGCCCACACGCACAATAAAACGTTGCAGATTAAAGTCGTTATTTTATTTCATTTGTTTTAATTTATATCACTTCCGTGTTTTCTTTCGTTAATTTAATGAAACCTGATAAAATGGTTGTCATTTATTATTTAATAAAAACGCAAAGAAACGTTTTTATGACCCAAGTCGAATAACACATGTTGCAAATAAAAAAATAAAACATTTAAAAAGTTTCGTGGCGGGAATTAGCTATTCTCTTCTTCAATTTTGGAACATTTTTGAACAGTGAAAATACTGTTATATACTTTATGCCTGTTTTATTTTCTCGCAATCGAAGTGAAAAGCAGAGTGTACAACTCGGGCATGAACGAGCTATTTTACCCCTCGACTTAACTATCCATTCTCGCACCCTCGTCTGCTGCTCGGGTGGATATAAACGACTCGGGGCAAAATGGCTTCTTTTGCACTAGTTGTACAATCTACTATTTATTATTATTCTTATTTATTTATTTAACATACGCTACCATTACAGTGTCCCAATTCGGTATTGTGTAGTTAATTAATAGTTCATGGCATAATTTACAACATAAGATTTACAAATTACAAACGTATCACCTTTGCGAACTAGCTCAGTGAACATATGAAAATATCTATTCTGTCGTCAACCAAATTTAGTGAGGCGCATTGTTCGCATCAGAGGGACGCTATCCAACAGTTTAGTTCGTAATATATCGTTGGATTAGATTTTTTTCTGCGTCGATCTGTCTAAGTTTGTTGTTGTTGTTGTTGTGAATCCAACGACCCACACTAATATTATAAATTCAAAAGTAACTCTGTCTGTATGTTCCCTTTTAATGCCTAAACCACTAAACGGATGTCGATAAAATTTGGCAGAGAGATAGATTGCATCCCGAGGAAGGACACAGGATAGTTTTTATCCCGATATTCCTACGAGATCGACACTTATGCGGGTGAAAACGCGGGGCACTGCTAGTATATTATATAATTAATTTTGGCCCAAATGGCGCTTTAGCATTTTCTCCTTTCCAGTAACGAATAATGATTTTTAATAATAATATAATAATAATAATAATTTATTCATAAGTTCACATAAGTATAAATTACATAGAAGTTACATCATTACAATGTTACATATTAATATTATGAGGAAAATATTAAATTATGCCTAAAATAAATCTAGTGTATAACTTATATATTGGTTAAAAGCCTACTGAATTCAATAGCGATATAAATTGATAAGATTAGGTATAAAATTAAAATAATATGAGTCACAGGCACAGACACCTAAAATTATAAAATTGTCTCGATCGAAAAACATCAAAAAGTTACTTCAACTTTTTCCACGCATTTTGGTATGTTAAAACATTTAGGATGCAAATTTAATCATTAATACAAGACGAGAAAATTTTGTGAGTTTGTTGTGTAGTAGTAGAAGTATGAGTTTAGAAAATCAGTTTCTTTTTTGTTGTTATCTGTTGTTTAGATATCGATACTTATCTCATCTGTGAAGTTTACAAAAAAAAATATAATAATTATTATTAAAGCATATCAAGAACGTCCTAATTTTTTTTTTGTTGATTAGTCGTGTTTAGATGTCGAAGCCAATCAAGTCTGCGGAGTTTCCCTAGCTAATTTAATTTGATCCCGTGTTTTATCCACAGCAGTACCTAACGAGAACAGTTTAGGGCCTTTAACACCACGTTTTTTAAACGCGCCGTTGACGCGCGTTTGTAGCGATACAGACGCGATACGCACGCGAATCAGACGCAGCCTGTAGACCTTCTGTAAGATAAAAGCGCGCCGCCGACGCACCTTTCCAAAACGAGCGTCAACGGCGCGTTTAAAAAACGTGGTGTGCACAGGCCCTTAGAGACGGATGCGTGTAAGGGCGACATATTGCCGGCTAGCCGCATGCAAGCACAGCATTAACTTGAATGGGTGCCCCATTCGCCTTAATTGACTCCTATAACTTGCATGGTTTTACAAGCCAGCGAATTGCTACAACCCGTTTTTGTTCTTTTCTGATGTGCCGTGAAAGAGGAATAAATATTTTAGTTTTCTCTAGCTTTTTCTGTTGATGTACGGTCAGCAACAAAAGTCGATTAACACTTCAGTTTTTTTAATCTGCTGGCGTCGGTATAATATTTTCATTTTGTTAAATTTCAAAGGACTATGACATAATTAATAATATGACAATCCTAACCGATTGGACGAGAAGGTGTAGCATGAAGAAAAGTAGAAAAAATTAGTGGAGAAATTGCAAAAAATACACAATAATGTTTATCATTCCTCTGTGGCCATTACCATACATAACAAAAACTTATTCTATTATCCAGTGACCCACTTACAAGTCCACAATAAGCGTTACTCCTGATTCTTGCTCCGTTTCGCATTAACATCTGCAATCTTAATCTAAATAAACGATTAAATATAATTATATGTTCATTCATTACGACGAAAGTTTGGCGAGGACCTTCCTGTTTGTACAGTCACGAGCATAATAGGTATCCACTTAGCAAAAATTAAAAGCGATTTTAAGGATTTCTTTTTTACTTACTAGGTTATCATAATCATCTGTTGTAGCAGTATAATAATGTTCCCACTGCTGAGACACGGGCCTCCTCTCGGTGAGGTCCCAGTGTGCGCGGGCCCAGTGTGGGTTGGTAGATGTCACATGTCTTTGAATTTTTGGTACTAGGACATACCGGTTTCATCACAATGTTTTCCTTCGCCGTTTTGAGAGCAATGGTAATGAAATAATTTACACAAAGTAAAGCGCCTGGACCCGTTGGATGCGAGAAGCACAGAACCGGTCGAAGTGGAAGTGCTTGGGGGAGGCCTATGTCCAGCAGTGGACGTCTTTTGGCTGAAATGATGATGATGATGATGAAGCGCCTGGCTGGGTTCGAACCTACAACTCCTAAGTCGTAGATCTGTACTTATGGTGGGGGAAGTATGGCGGTTTGAAATAGTTAGCACTCAGCGAAAAATGTACCTGATAATCAATGATGGTTAGATTTCTATAAAAAGCTTTCAATGGAATAATAACCCTTATGTCGTCGGCTGAAAGTTAAGTGACGCAGCATTCTGATGCTATCACATCAAGATGCGGCATCCACAAGTTTACGATATAGACTTTGGCAATATAGAGAATATTACACAGCTGAAGTATTGAAATCGACCATTGTTGCTTAAATTCTCCTTCATAAACATACACAAACGAAACTTCTCCAATAAATTCCAATATTTACAGATGTAAATGTAAAATATGGTCCAATTACCAAACGAAATTGGATTTTAATTGATAATAACACTCAAATGAGTGGGTAATATGGCCATTTCATTCTACGTACACTCCCAAATAATGCCATCAAGCGTTTTAAAAGAGGGACATCAAATAAAATGGCGGTCCTCACAAAAGTGACTCGCTTATAATGTTACAGTTACATGAAAAATGGACTCGTCCTGAACAATGGGCTGAAATATAGGCCAGAGGTAGAATCGGGGATTTATTGTTTTTATTTAGTCCGTTATAAGGCTATGGAGTGAGGCCATTTTTCGTGTTATGTTGAATAATGTAGAAACATTGAAAACAAATAAAAATTAAATAGGCGCGGTTCTAGTCCGCTCCAATTATTTCCGTGTATACCTACTTTTGGTCACTTCTGTAACCTAACTTAAGGGGGAAGCTCTAAGGTGGCCCGCGAAATTCAAATTTTCTTACGTTTTTTGCAATTTGCTGGTCAGTGTTAAGTTGTACGTTGATTAAAATATGATTCGCGGCCGTAACAAATATGTATTTATAGAATTATAATCATTAAAGTCATCAACACAACTCTGTAAGACCATGTAATCCCCAAATGTCAAGATTTCATGAAATAGTCATTCTTGGGGATTACATGGTCTTAGAGAGTTGTGTTGATGACTTTAATGATTATAATTCTATAAATACATATTTGTTACGGCCGCGAATCATATTTTAATCAACGTACAACTTAACACTGACCAGCAAATTGTAAAAAACCTAAAAAAAAATTGAATTTTGCGGGCTACCCTGGCGCTTTCGCCTTAACCTAGCGAGAGTTGTTTGCTCGACACTGCCTTTTTTAGGCTCATCGCATTCCTTATGATGCAATATAAGCATAATCAACTTATAACGTTCCCAGTGCTACTGCTACTGCTGGTATACAGGCCTCCTCTATCGAGAAGGAGTTCTGGACTGCGGAGAGAGGAGGCCTGTATCCCAGCAGTGGGAACATTATAGGCTGATGAAGCAATTGAATTGTCTGTATGTGTGGATTATTAACTAATGGTCTTACCACTGTTTTTTGTGTTAGCGGTGTTAACCTATAATTAATTGTAGCACCCGCAATTGTATCCTATTATAAATAATAAGCTGTTAATGTGTTGGTGTAAGCAATTGTTGGTTATCCTGAATAAAATAAATAATAAATAAATAAATTATCTAAGATTTTTTTAGAAGACACAATTTATATAATTGCTTCAACGTTTTCAAAGGGCGAATTTGAAGGGTAATGACCGTACTCAGTCATAATCCTTTAATCGATACATGACATGATTCATGGATTTCGTGTAATTGATTATTCCCGACCGTTTACCTGGAATGATCGCTATTATTATTTATCATGGACTAAAATTCTGAAAGTGAATAAAGTAAATAAATAAAGTCATTCCGGGCTAAAACGATGATGATGATGATTACCATAGACTTACTAATTAGACTTTACTCTAAGAATACAATAGGTGTACACACACAAAACAAAATACGTATAGTTATAAGTACAGACGCCAGCACATCAAGCTACTACAATCTGTCGAATTTCTATAATAGATTTTCAACTTTAACGTTAAAGCATAAGGTTCAAAGTTGATTGGGAAAATTTGACAGTTTCTGGTGGCTTGATGTGGTGGCGTCTGTACAATGTTATCTACAGCAACTCCCACAGTTTACGCCTCTCTGCAGGACAGTAGTGTTCTTAGACTAATTTAACTTACGCGTGCGCTCGATATCATACCCACACCCGGCTCAACCGGCTTTGTATCCATAGTCTATCATAATTAAACCTAATATTTGTAACGTAATTCTTCTTATAATTATTAATATCATCTACCACTACACACTACCTAACGTCCTAAACGTTACAGTGGCACAACATTACTGTCCTGCATTATTGCCACTCATTTCGAAAAATAAGGGCTTGAAAGTTTGTGTGAAATGCCGTACGGCGAAAACACGCTTAAGAACCTCAAATAGCTTATCCTCCGTTATGTCGAAAATACTGCAGCATTAATTTTGAAATAAATATATGCTTAAGTTGAGGATTAATGTAAGGTCTTATGTTAGAGGAAAACACGATTCCATAAAATTTTCTCGATAGAAAAAAAATCCAAAGTTACCTCCAAACTGAACAATAAACCGCTGGTATTCAAAAAATACTTCAAATTAGATCATGAAACTTTGCATACTAACTGAACTAACTATAAAGCAGGTCTTATGTTAGTTAGTTTTTTTGAATTACCTTTATTTTCACCGTAATAAGCAAATACCTAAACTATTGGCGCTGCCTCCCGCCCAGCACCGCACTCTGTCTCGCTTTCACACAGTCCGCGAGCAGTATCGTGCGAGCGAGATAAAGAGTGAATTTTAGCTGAGGTAGTATAGGCTCTTAAGACTACAAACTGTCAATAATATCTGTGTAAGTTTTCGCCTCCTGAAACTTAAATAAGGTCCAGACTTGAGTTAAACGCCTTAAGGCATCGAAACTGCGTAAATACATGTGTACGCACGCGTTTTGTCTTACGCGTGAGTAGGATGCCTGCTGAAGATAGAATATTATAGGTACGGTCAGCGAAAAAAGTTTAAAACACTGTTACTTTTGTAATAATACAGCATCGCTATCCCATTGCAGAGCACTTAATTTAGATAAGAACGGCTCAACATACTCACATCACATCACATGTTAGTCACCCATCTACAGACCGACCGCGGCAAGCATAGCTTTACATGATCGATCGACCCGTGTGGCTGTTATTACACTAAATAGACTAATTATATCAACAACAATAATTACACAATTTTGTAATATAAATGCAGCATAGACGTACAATAAAGCTCTTTCACACAGGCAGGTAACAGTGTTACTTTGATACAATTATGTTGATGAATCCAAACTCCGCTGAAGTTCTCAGGCGTCTGAAGTTGCTCTCGATTGTTCTGTCAACTGCTTTGTGTTAATCCTGTTATTTGTATTAAGCAGGGAATCTCTAGGTATTTTACTTTGGGTTGTTCATTAGTGTAGTGCTCCGCGTCACTAAAGAAACGTCAATTGGCTCGTTACCACACCAGCATGTAACTAGACAGACTTCCGTTCTCGCCCGTGGCTCTCACGCGACTGTCCACCTCACTACCCGTGTGACAGAGACAACGTCATGACAGACAGATAGATGTCAGATTTATAGCTCACAAACACTACAGTTAGTATGGTATTTATATCTCACGAAGTAACGCGCGCTTTATTTGTGGTAAGTGGTTTGTGGTAGTAAAGAACGCGTCGCTTTTTGAGATAAAAATACTTTAATTAGGATCTAGGTGATTAACATCCAGTTTCTAATTTGAGAATTGGAAGTCGAGAACTTCAAAATTCCTTCTTTTCAAAAACGTAAGAAATTCCAAACTTGAACTCCGCCAACATTAAAGGAATCCCCTGTAATGCATTAATCAAGTAAACCTAACGCAAAGACAGAACACAAACCAAAAAAACACACATTGCTCAGCATAATGCTGCGATAGTATGCGAAACAGAGCCCCAGCGCAAGTTATATTTATATGCAAGTTGGCTGGCCTGTTGGTCTAGTGGTCAGTGACTATGACTGCTATGCCGGAGGTCGTGGGTTCGATTCCCACCCAGGACAAATGTTTGTGTGATGAGCATGATCATTTGTTCTGTGTCTGGGTGTAATTTATCTATATATGTATGTATTTAGAAATATATAAGTATGTTTATCAGTTGTCTAGTACTCATAACACAAGCTCTGCTTAGCTTGAGACTAGACGGCGTTGTGTGATAGTTGTGGAATATTATTATTATTTTTTTATATATTTTACATAACACGGGACCATGCGGTCCCGGTCCTTTTGAAGGCGTACGAGGGGCCGAAGCCAACTCGCAGAGGCCCCTTACGAAATTTTAAAGAAATGCGGCACCAACCGACGATTATCCCTGTATGCACTATGCAAGTGCACCCAAGGATAACCCCCGGTTGGTGTAGGACTATTGCAGGAAATGGAAAAATAAAAAGTTGGACTATTGGTTTGGGTGGCTAAAGTGGACCGGTTTCCAGGAACTATGGTAAAACTATGACCCCTGCCTGATCAATGCTTTATATATACACAGATAAAATAGCAGGGGGTGACTTGCACACTCAATAATGGGCCCCCGAAAACGGCCGCTAGCACATAGTGACGTAGCGACAAGGGGGCAACACGTCCTGAGGTGCTTATGAGGAGTGGAGAGGTATTCCACGGCTATCAGGACAATCCCGGAAGTACGGTCAAGATCCCTACCAGCATCTTACTGGAATATTTCCTTCCTCCGAGCACGTTTGCTCTTGCGAATCTCCACTCAAGCCGGCCAATAAAGGCAAGAATGAGGTGGGAGCTCTGTTTCTCGTCATTGTTCACTCCAGCCGGCCAATAAAGGCAAGCCATTATTATTATTATTATTATATGTGACGATGAAAAAGATATTAAGTACTCCTTGAATCCAATGTGATAATATTACCTACATGATCTTAGAGAAGGACACAAAATAAAGTTTGCATCGGACAGAATCCATAATTGAAACAGGTAGTTCAGACCAAACATCGGTGCTCATACAACTACAACATATCTTTCCGTGAAACTGGTTCAGAAAAAACACGCTCAAAGATATATCGAAGGTCGGGCATCGGGGCACGTGTCAGGACTTAAATTAATCAGTAGTCAGATCCTTTTTAGGGTAACCTAATCCCTACCTGAACTAGGGACCCAATACGCCTTTTGAGGCACGGAGGGGTCTCGGTATGTACCTAAAGATGGTCATCCATCCACAGACCAACCGCGGCAAGCATAGCTTAACCTGATCGATCGACCTGTGCGGCTGTTATTATTTATCCACGGGTCCCTCAAGTTTGGATAATCATATAACGCTTTATCTATAAACCTTGCTTGGAATTAAGTTAATTTGAACTCAACCACAGGCCTGGTAATTATGTCCCTATAAGACACCAGCTGCAGCATATATCCAAACAAAGCGTTGATTCCTTCCATTAATAATCACTTTCACTAAGCTTATTCTCCAAGAAGAATACTAAAACACAGAAACAAAATAAAAACCCGATAGAAAGAATCTTATATTTCCGTATCCGGTATAATGTCACGACTTTACTGACTCTATTTTGCGACGAGGCAGTAGGATATTTATCAATAAGGCTACTTGACCGCGGCCCCCTGTCAGTGAGACAATCGTAAATCCATCTATATTTTTATGTTCATTCTTTTATATGACACGAGGAAAGCAAAGGGCTTGAGATGAATGGATTTCGTGCGAAAATAGATATAAATTGGGGTACAAAAGCGAAAAAAAATGAAGGTAGAAATGGTTTCCTTCATTTGTTTATCTGACACTTCTTTTGGTCTAGGTACTCCTCTTGCAATATTGCTTTTCAACATTAATTTTTCACATGTATTGCTCAATTTACCTTTTCTCAAATAGCTACCGATTCTGGGATCCATAAAATATTATTAATCCAAGCAATTGCTAAATTAGCTTATATCATTGGCAAATTTCGGGTCCCATAAGATTAATCGTTTAGCCGATTATCACCCGTATTTATGTCGATATTTGAAGCAATAATGTTTCACCAAAACATCATAGAGTCAATCCGGGCATAAGTTACCGTGGCCTACTTGGAAAACCTTAAATAGTCTTCGTACCCAAGTAGGCCGCAGCAAGAACAACCTCTACAAGTGGGGGTTCATGGTTCCGGTGTGTATGCGGCGTCTCTCCACAGAAAATGGCTCACTTCCTATCCTGCACCGCATGCCCTGTCACCTACGTGAGGACCTAATGACTGCGTCAGCGCACGGTATTCGTGTTGCTGAATTACGGGCTAAACTATTGAAGACTATGTGGGTCATTTCTTTATTCTGTTTTCTTTCTTAGTTAGTTTTAATCCTGATCTGGCAGTTTGAGTAATTTACGCGGCCTACCCAAATGTCCTTTCTTTGGTATTGTTCGTTGAATCGTTGAGCTCCTCAAGTTCTGAGTTGAGTTGCACGATTTTTGACAAATGCGTGCACTGACTAGACAGGTCCACGAAATCTGTGTGGTTCTTTCCTCAAAAGACCATTTCAGACACCACTCTACATGATCTGACCAAGATTTTGTCTGGACTTTAAAAGAGACTGTGATCTCTGAGTTTGTTTCGGCCTTTCTTCTCAGAATAGTCAGATAGGAAACGTTGACCTCATCTAGTTTAAAAAAATATGATTGACGTGTAAACTCGTACAAACCCACTTATAGAAATCATTTATTATTTAACAAATTACAAAAAAAAAACTGTGTATATTTTTCGTATTATTTCTGCCATTGACACACTACGAAGAAGACCAAGACATCGACTATAAGTAGTAGTATTCGTCATTCCGTCTCCATTTATAAATCTAGCACCGTGTAACTCGATACAGGTCTGTAGGATATTTTCAATATATCATCGCTCGACTTCTGACACTGTCAATGAAGCGACCGTAATTTCTGTCTACATGTTTAGTCGGTCTGGAAACGTCTGGCGTCATAGACGCAGACCCAGCAGAAGATAGCGGGACGAGATTGACGCCTACAGACAGGATTGGTCCACACTAGCTCAAGACAGAGAGGAGGGGAAAGGAGAAAGGCAGGCCTTTTGTCCTGCAGTGGGATAACTTAGGCTAAAAACAAATAAAATAGGAATGAGGAGTTTTCTGACAGCCTAATCAAGCGTATGATCAGGAAATCTGCTAGAAATTGTCGTGATTGGTTTTTCATAATGATAAATGATAAATGATATTTATTTCTGTAAGTAGGTTTGTACAAACACTTTTACACGTCAATAATAATATCTATTATAGCACAACACCATGTTTATTCAAATAGAAGTCTAGAAAACCGAGATCTAAATAAAATTCATAAAAACCTGTGAATGCCTGGAACACGAAACTGATAAGAATTCCGGAAATTTAGAACCAAAACAGCTGCTACATTCCCCACATTCACCCAGATAAATAACAATGAAACCCTCATAGTATCACCGCCATGTTGTGACGCATCTGCAGAATATTATCAATAAGGCCACTTGACCTCCCCACTGTCAGCGAGACAATCGGATTTTCTTTATCCCCGCATTAACATTCCGTTCTGGCCTATAACCAACCGTGAGCACGCCTACGCTACGCCTAAGAGTCGGTTGTGAAAACAACTGACTCTTAGGCGTAGGCGTGATCACGATACGAAAATAAATACGTTTGGTGTACTGGGTAGGTGGAAAACAGAAGGTTAGGAACCTAGGACGTCAGGCTTTGATTTATGTCTCATTAACTTGTTTAGCTTTGAAATTGGCGTAAACAACGTGTGTTGTTCATAGGCCGGGAGGCCCTTTTGTGAAATGAAATTTCCTCGGCCAGCTTTTGTCCTGTTTAGCAGAGAGATTCCTATCTAACCGAGTCCAATTAGATAGAAATCTCCTTACATTACCACTTAAAATCTAAAATATTTGAATAACTTTTTTTCGGTAGAACGAACAGTGAGAATAGGACATGATAACAACATGGCAATAGGACAGGCTGTAGCAAAAGTATGCGTAACGCGGTAGCAGGGCTAACTGCCCAGAGTGAGCAAGGTACGTCCGATTCATTCCGGTCAGCCCCTGAACACCCCCCCTCGATCCCCTTCTAGTTCGTCTTCTGTTTTAATCTCTGTCTTATCCACTTTATCAAGGTTACTCTTTTTGACAGAAAAGTACAGTCAAGATAAAATAAACGTTTCGTGCATATTTTTATGCACAAGTAATGTTAGGCAGCGATAGCTTCCAGCTTTGCAATACTGACTTCATTCCTGCAGATACTGTTATTCGGTATCGGATTTCGCCGTTCTAGTATCCATAAGCAATATGTACAGACGCCAGCAAATCAAGCTACCCGAAACTGTCAAATTGTCCCAATCGACTTCGAATATTATGTTTTAACGATAAAGTTGAAAATCTATTAAAGAAATTTGACAGATCGTAGTAACTTGATGTGCTGGCGTCTGTACATACTCTACCGTACCATCTACTTAACTATACAAGCTTATACCACGTGCACACAAATATAGATTTGAGTTATGCCAAATAATTGTTAGTTTGGTTGCTATATTACTGATGAATCCTTGCGGTGGAAGAATAATTTCGTGTGACTGAAAGTGGCTACTGCCACTACGGTTATACGCAACTAGCAGAAGTCTTATCTGCACACCCAAGAGACAGAGTCGTTTAATGTGACTGTGATTGCAAAGAAAGAAGGAAGACGTAGCGTTGGAATGCCTCCCACAAGGTGGACCGATGACCTTGAGAAGGCCGCAGGAATCCGCTGGATGCAGGAAGCACACAACTGGCCGAAATTATGGTGCTTGGGGGATGCCCTTGTCTAGCAGTGGATGTCTTTCGGCTGAAATGATGATGATGATAAGTGCATAGGCTTATATACCTTAGTTTGTGGGTAAATAATAGTTCAGCAGTGGACATGCGACTATACATACAGCACCCTGATTGCGTTACACTCTTTCAATCACAATCTGAATCATTTTGAAGGATATAGCTAATTCATTGCTGCAAATGTTCGAAAAATTTGTCTGCTCAGCAATGTAAATAACGCAATGAATGTTGTTAAACTATAAAAATCAAAGTCAGACTATTAGGCGCTATAAACACTATGCATAGGTTTTAAGATGAATGGACTAACCAGGAAGACATCAATGCACTCCAAAAGCATGCCAAATGACGATAAGAAAACATTAGAACAAATGATAAGATTAAAGAATGAAACGGGAGTAATTTACGCGCGATTACGCGCCGTTCATTCGCGTCCTTCATTTCACTTTGCTCCAGTATTTCATGTACTTCACTCTTCACTCCGTCTCGCGTAATTCGTTTGAATATTCTGAATTTAACTTCGTTCGTTGTCATGCGACTGTGGGGATGTGTGTCAACTAACTCCGCTTGGGATTTAAGGAAAAACGTACTTATTTGATAGAGCAGTGATGGCGCAGTGGTATCGGCCTCGACTTACGAGTTGTAGGTCGTGAGTTCGAAACGAGGCAGGCATTTTACTTTGTGCATTCAATTTCATCACCACTGCTCTTAAAACGTGTGAAGGAAAACGACTTAGAATCAGATATTCGAAGACATGTGATATCCACACCGTCGCACTGGGCCCGCGTGGTGGATTATGGGCCACTCCCTAACATAGAGTGGAGGCCTGTGTCCCAGCAGTGGGAACATTATAGGTTGATTATGTATTTATTTTGGTCTCCTACATTTGTGATAATACACGAGACTGGCTTGTGTCATGCTGAACATTTTCTTTAGTCTGTAAGGTTGTACGACGAACTTGAGTCGGACGCACTGAGTGTTTTGTTTTTCATGAAGGTTTGTTTTGGGACCTATTAATTTTTCTTTATACTCGATATTTATTCAATCCCTGTAGAGGTATTTCTCTTTCGGCTAGCTAGAAGATAGAACTGAGTATAGAGGTAGGTAGGTATAGAGAGTAGAAGTTGTGCAAATATCTTTTAGTCTTCGGTTCAGTTAAGAACTTCAACTTTGAGAATCACACCACACTGCATCAAAACCAACGAACACTGAAGCAGCTGTTTTCAAAACCACGTTAGAATAACTTCAGAAGAAAAGTTTATAAAAATGTGACGTTCTCATCGCATTTCAAAGAAACACATGTGCATATGGTTTACATGCTTCGAACAAACTGAAACTACTGTCATACCATCTATTCTGTGTCACCGTTGACCTAAAACTCCACTATCCAAACTTATCTGGGATGTAAACGATGCTAAGGAGCCATGTGGCACTACACGGCCAATTTCAACTCTAAGCTTTTGATTTTGAGTCCATTTTCGTGCATCAAGTTACAGTAATAGTATATTCGGGGTTGCTGCTTCTATTCAGGAGCCGATATCTTTGATACGATCGGGGGCTAGGCTGTTTTGTTCCCTTATTTCAAGCAATACCTATATAAAGGATGAGTGACACTTGCTGGATTAATTCAGTGTTAGGAGCTCTCGAAATACGTTAGATCGGTCCGAGATTTAGGATTTAGTGACCTGTTGGAATAGATAGTTTACTTGAGTCGAGTAATTTAGTGGAGTCGATGTAATTGTGCCTTGTAGGTATTGTTATGGAGACAATAAGCTTGGTGATTGTTTTGTCTTTAGGTATTTTAAGATGGTAGTGATGAGGGTAGCTATTGTTCAAGTTTGCTACTGTCTAAGACCGATGGCCTATTGAAAAGTGGATTTTCTATGAATGTTCTATTCAACATTACGTATTGCGGATCAGAAGAGAATTTCGATTTCAAGTTTGAGTTCTTATAATAATAAAAGTTACGCCTTTATCCAGATACATCATTATTTTCGTGCGGTGTGGAACCTAAGATAGAATTATATATATTATATATTACATACAGAAAGCAAAGCTCATAGAAACCTCTCAAGAGACATTCTTGAGCATTGATACCTACTATTACAAGGCTCATCTTATAATGATTTCTGAAATATATGAGTTTTGGAGTGGAAACCACGTATCGGCAAGCATAGCATGGGTGCGTCCCATGCTATGCTTGCCGATACGTGGTTTCCCTCAGCTAGATGGACCAACGCCCTTTAAAACGTGGTTTGGACAGACTGGATGCGGAACGCGGATGACAGGGTGTTGTGGCGCAGCTTAGAAGAGGCCTATGTCCAGCAGTGGACTGCGATAGACTAAGTTGATTAATTAAACCATTCCTAAGGACGTCGTCAATCTTCCTCCACAATTTATTAAAACGTCATAAACTTCTTAATTCATCACTCATCCCTCCTCTATTAAATTCACCCAATTTCATCAGCGTCCTGCAATCCTGCAGTGTATGATTTGCATCGCCGATTCACGAGTAATCAGCTTAACTTGGTTCGGATGAAAAAAGGTAACGGAGTGTAAAAACGGGGATGTACCGTGACCGGGTGAATTTTGATTCGGCGAAGTACTTGAATGAAACTATAGGTTTTTAGGGGTTATGGCGAAAAGTACTGTGCTTCGTGCGACTTTATATTTTTTCCTGGATATAATATCGTTTTTTTGTAAAGAACCTTCTTTAGGTTATAGATTTGTAATTGTGTGCTTGATAATTGGAACTTTTGGGTGGAAAAAGAGTCGCTCATAGAAAAGGAGTGGTAGTAGGTAGGTATGACGATATGATTCGTGTATTGGTGCAATTACTGGGTTGAATACAGATTCAATCCAGGCTCACCCGGTATAAAAAATCTAAAAAAAAAAAACAATAGTAAATTCAAATCTAAAATGGTGAAAATGGTAGATTTGAAGATGCTCTTCCTGCATGTCAGACGCCTTTCCTCCCGGTAAACTTATTACTACTACTACTACACTTGCTACACACTCACACACACACACACACACACACTCACTGACTCTTCACTTACTTATTATTTAAAACAAACTTTATTTTTTATTTTTTTCTTTATATTTTCTTCTTTAATACTTACTTATTTCGTTTTATTTGTTTAATTAATTTTTACCATTTATGGACCACATATATAAACAGACAAGAAAAAAACAGAACAGATAAATAGGCACAAAGGTGATGCTTATATTATGCAATGTAAACCTGCGTAATATTGTGACGTAATCAACGAAGCACAGTAATATAGTTTGTCAGTATTTCAGCGTAAACTCATCCAATTATTGAAAACTAGAGGACTTAGCAACACAAAACTTCAAGCCAACTTTCCCCCTAAATCGAAGTCCCCGTAAATACGGGGGACACCTACTATAAATAAGGAAAGAACAAACACCCGCGTAATTGTCGCCGTCTACGTAATTAGAAGTTATAGCGATTGCAACTAACAAACAACGCTTTTAGCTAATTTATCGTCAAATTTCGACAATTGCCATTTGGTACTTAGCGACAGTTTAATTTATGGCCATAAGGCGAGTTCGATGGGAACTGTTAATGTGAACGAAAGCTGTTATGTGATTTGATTAGTTTAGGTAAGTTTGTAAGTGATAATTGAGTTTCATTAAAATGTTTGGACGAGGATTCGAAAGGATTTTACTTTTAAAGGGGATATGCCAGGGTAGCAGGATTGATATTTCCCAAAATAGTCAATCAATAACCTTATTGAATGACTATTTGACTATTAAATGGTTATATGAATATTGAATGTTTTATGAATTACCAGCGGCCTTCGCATGGGTGCAATTTTTTTTCGAATTTCTGATATTTTCTTGCATACAAACCTTGTCGTGGCAATACCAAACACAATAAAAAAATAATTATCAAATTTGGTGCAGTCATTCGGAAGTTAAGCGCTTACAGACATTTCGGCGACTTTGTTTTATATTCTTTAAGGATAATCAATTATCAATTGAATTATAGTCATTAATCATTCATTAGTTCAAGTATATGTTTACAGATTACAGTAATAAAGTACGCTAATAAAAGGATACGGTCGCGAATCATATTTTGTTCAAAATACAGTCTGGCACAAAATTGCAAGAAACGTAAGAAAATTTGAATTTCGCGAGCTTCCTTGGCGCTTCCCACTTAATTTGTAAAATTTGTAAAATTTGTAAAATTTGTCCTGTATAAAAGTTGCTTAATGTAATGTAGGTAATGATTAACATTAATTTTTTGTCGTTTAAACGACTCAATTTTAAGCAACGTTATAAATAGTCTGTCTGTCGTATTTATTATAATATCTATGTCCTTTTTCTAAGCAGATTCGTATATTTTCATCTAAAACACCATGTCATTTTATAACGTCCAACGAAAGCGCCAGGTAGCCCGCGAATTTTTTTTTTACGTTTTTTGCAATTTGCTGGTCAGTAATAAGTTGTACGTTGATTAAAATATGATTCGCGACCGTAACAAATATGTATTTACAGTATTATAATCATTAAAATCAGTAATACAACTTGTTAAGTTATTATAATCCTAAAATGTCAAGATTTGACAGTTGAGAGGCCTGAAGACGGGCGACGTCACCGCGGCAGGCCCAAGAAACGCTGGCGTGACGATTTGGACTCGTTCCTAACCGATTGGACGGAGAAGGCACAGCATAAGGAAACGTGGAAGAATATGGGGGAGGCCTTTGCCCAGCAGTGGGACAGTACAGGTATGGAACAGGTATCAGGAAAAAAAAATAGATTGTAAAGCTGTGAATGTGTAATAAGGTCCGATAACCGAGTATTTTATAAAATTACTATAGCTGACCCGGCGAACTTCGTTTTTAGGGTTCCGTACCCAAAGGGTAAAAACGGAACCCTATTACTAAGACTTCGCTGTCCGTCTGTCCGTCCGTCCGTCCGTCCGTCCGTCCGTCCGTCTGTCTGTCACCAGGCTGTATCTCAAGAACCGCGGTAGCTAGACAGTTGAAATTTTCACAGATGATGTATTTCTGTTGCCGCTATAACAAAAAATACTAAAAACAAAATAAAATAAATATTTAAGGGGAGCTCCCATACAACAAACGTGTTTTTTCGGCGTTTTTGCCGTCTGTCTGTCATCAGACTCTATCTCAAGAACCGCGGTAGCTAGACAGTTGAAATTTTCACAGATGATGTATTTCTGTTGCCGCTATAACAACAAATACTAAAAACAAAATAAAATAAATATTTAAGGGGGGCTTCCATACAACAAACGTGTTTTTTTCGGCGTTTTTGCCTTATGGTACGGAACCCTTCGTGTGCGAGTCCGACTCGCACTTGGCCAGTTTTTTTAAATCTCTGATATCTTCTAAGATATTCATTTTAATGATATGCTGTAAAGGGCAATTTTGATCTCCAATAAATGCACAACGTATTTTATGTATTTAATTGGATACTGTATTGTTTAAAATAGCTTGGTAAGTAAACCATGTTTTTTTTGTAATATATATAAATAAAAATGGTTAGATACTGTGGGTTTAAATTAGACAGCGCCTAACGTAAATTGACGTATTTTTAGTAGACATGTTTTGAATCACGTCTAAACTTGCTATGGAGTATCATAGTTTGACAGGACTAAACTAATATTTTTTTCTTCTTTTAGTGTACTTATGTAGTGTTGTGTATGTAAAATTATTGTGTAATATTGTGTGTAAATTCAGATACAAGTTACTTGTTTATGAATAAATGACTATGACTATGACTAATATTTATCTTCTGTCCTATTCTTATTGAAATAGAAAGAAAAAGATGCCTGAACTTAAATTTAGTTTAGTTTGTGAACAAGGGAATCGGCGCCCTTATATGACCACCCAAAAAAATTTTCAACAAAGTTGCCAATATTAAAATATATTCGCCATTAAACGGCTATTTCGTTCAATTGACGTTATTATAGTTATTTATGCAGTCGATTAAGTCTGATTAAGTGTCGATTCACACATCAGCGGCCTGCGGTGCTCTGATATTGACTGCCATTAAATGTTGTTCCATTTTACATTCGTCGGACGTCGTGTAAAATGACTCGACTGATCAATTCCATCGTTTGCCGTTGAATGAGGCGGGAGTTAAATGAGTTTTCATTATTTTGACTGGTGTATTATAATAAAAAAATTAAGAAAGCACGAACTAGTTAAACAACGGATGGATTGTGTAAAAGAGCGATGACTAGAAAGAGGGTCAAATATACTATTACTGTGATGACAGCTGATAGAGATATGTCGCGGCTAAGAAAAAGACATTTTTTTTTATTTGAAATGTTTTTGCTCTTGACGTGACGCTGACCACAAAATTAATTGTTCAACGGACATCATCTTCCTGCCCTTATCCCATGTTACTTGGGGTCGGCGCAACACGTTTTCTTCTTCCATTCTCCCCTGTCAACCGTCACGCTATCATTCGCTCCCTTCTCTTTCATATCATTCCTCACACAATCCATCCATCTTTTCTTCGGCCTTCCTCTCCCTCTCCATCCATCAACATGTATATTCATCACTCTTTTAGTCACATGCGTTTCGTCCTTTCTCATCACATGCCCATACCAAGACAAACGATTTCCTTTCAACTTTTCTGTCAATTGTTCAACGGACATTGTGTAAAATTACTAAAAATCAAAAATCATTTATTCAAATTAAGCTTACTCGGCTAATCATCTCCATTGTTTTGCCGCTGAATAAGTCTGGAGTTAAATGAGTTTTCATTATTATGACTGGTACTTATATTATAATAAAAAAAAAACTGGCCAAGTGCGAGTCGGACTCGCACACGAAGGGTTCCGTACCACAAGGCAAAAACGCCGAAAAAAAACACGTTTGTTGTAGATATGGGAGCACCTCTTAAATATTTATTTTATTCTGTTTTAGTATTAGTTGATATAGCGGCAACAGAAATACATCATCTGTGAAAATTTCATCTGTCCAGCTATGTTAGCTATGCTCATGAGATACAGCCTGGTGACAGACAGACAGACGGACAGTGGAGTCTTAGTAATAGGGTCCCGTTTTTACCCTTTGGGTACGGAACCCTAAAAAGGTAGGAAGAGCTAGTAAACGACGGATCGATTGTGAGGAAGATGATAATATGGCTAGAAAAGGGATTAAAGGTACTACGGTGAAGGCTGATGTAGTCCTTCAGACCGAATTTTGGACATGGCGACTAATTCCGGTTCGGCTTGCGTGCGCCTCTTCATCGCCTTACGAGCAATTTTAATAAAAATTTCTGTAGTTTGGATCAAACAACCCTTTTTTAATCTCTGCAAGGGGATGATTTAAAAAAAATCCGTCTAACTTACGAATAACGAAGGTGAATACTTCGTAATTATAAGGAACTCTGGTACAAAACTTCATGTTTCTTGACCCAACAACGGTTTAGGTTGTGTGTTGGCCGCTTTGCGTAATGCGACGTATGTTTTCTCCCGAATTGTTATTTTGTTTGTGTTTTTTATTTGATGCGGCATGTTGGCCGCAAATAAACGTATTTACTTTCTTTGTCTACCAGTGAATATGACCTCTCAAGCTCCGCTAATGAGACACAATTGATTTTCTATTGTATCGTGCTACATAGGGTACGCGCGGAGCTTGACCGGCTAAAATATTTATTTCATTCATTCATTCATTCATCAGCCTATAATGTTCCCACTGCTGGGACACAGGCCTACCTCTCAGTGAGAGGGAGCGGGCCGTAATCCACCACGCGGGCCCAGTGCGGGTTGGTGGATGTCACATATCTTCGAATTTTTGGTTCTAGGACATGCCGGTTTCCTCACGATGTTTTCGTTCACCATTTTGAGAGCAGTGGTGATGAAATTATTTACACAAAGTAAAGCCCTTGTCTGGGTTCGAACCTACGACCTACAACTCGTAAGTCACAGCCGTTACTACCACTGCTCCATCACTGATCTTGCTTGAGATATCTCTTATTCAAAGAATTTGAGTTCCCAACACCAGTGGGTCGAAAAGGAGCAGATTATTTTATTTATTTAGGAAAATAAACGGTTACCTACACGCTACAGTATTGTTACGAGCTTCGGGTTCGTGACAATAAAAACTGCCGATTTAATAACCAAAAGTAACAATTTATTTTATAACACTAATTACAGCTCAAACAGACTAATTATTAAAACACAATTACACTACTGATCACTCTTAATTCGCACTTGAAGATCGCTTAGATGTTTTCGCTCTTGTCGCTTTATCCAAACTGTGTCGGTCGTCGCGCATCCCGGCCTTATATAGTGCCGCAGATAGTTCGAGAATCTTCCATTGTAGAAACATCTAGAATGTTCGAGTACATATCGACCCCGACCGACTAGGTGTCGATAGTTCGAGAAAGTTCTACAAAGTTCTAGTATCGAATTTTCTAGAACGATCGTGACTCGACTAGTTCTGCTACTCGATACTAGATGGCGCTAGTGGTAACTAATGTCACCATGTACCAGGCATTAATTGTGGCGCGCAACAGTATTACACAATATTCGAGCTAAAGAGTCAGTAAATGTATACCCACGACGTTTTCCACAAAAAAAAACATACGACGTTGTACGTTTCGTTTTCGTTTTTTTCTTTCGTATTCGTTTTTTCGTTATTATAAAGATTATATCTGCTTATGTTACATCTGCGTATGTTTATTTACCAATGATAAGCACCGTGTTGATTTCGTTTATTTTAATTGGTGATTTAAAATTCTTTATAAGGTTTTGATTGCATTAATTAAAACGGAATGAAGAATCTCTAGTTTCCCGAAATAGTTTACAACCGTGATAATATCTCCATTTGTAAGATTACCTACTGTTTGCAAATATAATACGAATATTCTCATTCACCACACAACCCCACACAAAAGGGGGTGTTAATGGGGATAACCCCTATCAATCCATTGGGATTATTGTTCATAGGTACTATGTTGATGTATAACAATGTGAGAATGGGTTAGTTTGCTATACAATTATCTATCTGTTTAGGAACAGTTAATGTAAGTTTAATAATGAAGATTCTGTGTGGTTACGGGATTGTAATAGATCTCCTTCAACCAAGGGTATGTAAGGAAGAAATTACCCCCAGTTTTGATGAAAAATATTTATTTTAGTTAGTCAAATCTTAGGCAGAGGATTAAGATTCGTTAATATCATTATGGTCAATTAATAAAAGTATCTATTAAATAGTTTTAATAAAAAAAAAATACAAAAATGTAGGTACCTATGTACACTTTTTTTTGTTATCCTGTTTTTGCCACTGCTGGGCAAAGTCCTCCCTTTTTCCTTCCAAACCTTCCTGTCTTGAGCGATCTATGGCCATGTTGGCCCTGCAAACCTTATGAGATCGTCACACCTCCTTCTCCGTGGTGTACCTCGACGGCGATGTACTCTCCCTCCCTCAGGCGTCCGTGACGATCTTTGTCCTTCTCTCCGGGTGCATTCGTGCAACGTCTCCGGGCCACTGCCACTTCAGCCTTGTGATTCTATCTCCAAAATCTGCTACTTGAGTCATAGAGCGCACATATGAATGTAAATACATGGTTATTATTTAAAAAATATATCGTGTGACTAGCTGCGCCCCGCGGTTTCACCCGCATAAGTATCGATCCCGAGGGAATATCGGAGGAAAATGTATCCTATGTCCTTTCCCGGGACTCAAACTATCTCTGTACCAAATTTCATCTAAATCGGTTCAGCAGTTTAAGCGTGATGAGGTATCAGACAGACAGACAGACACACTTTCGCATCTATAATATTTGTATGGATTGGGGGTACAATGGAAAAGTACTTGATACATTTTGAAAACATTCGACCATTTTAAGTTGCCTCTAGCTAGTAATTACAATGAAATGCAGCAGATTTGCATTATTGAGGTCTTTTTTTTAACAGCAGACTTTTTGTAAAAAATATATGAACAGTGACAGTTTTGGCTCTTGTGATACAGGACCTCCTAGTACAGACGCCAGCACATCGAGCTACTACAATCTGTCAAATTTCTTTATTAGATTTTCAACTTTATGGCTAAAACATAAACTTCAAAGTTGATTGGGAAAATTTGACAGTTTCGGGTAGCTTGATATGCTGGCGTCTGTACAAGAGCCAGGGCTCCATCCACTGATGTTTGTGTCTAAGTGTAAGTGTAAAATAAATAAATCAAATCATTTATTGGTTTGCAAACGTGGGTATTTAGTACATAGATGTCTTAATATAAGAGTCCTCCATGCTCTACCGTCACATGGGCACGCATAACATATTATTATTTAATTTACACAAATTTAAAGTTATTATAATTTTTTAATAAGAATTACGAGAATTAATTATTACAAATACAAAACAAATTAAAAAAAATATACAAATTAAAAAATGTCACAATCATTTAATACTGGAAAATTCAAGCCGCAATCTCAACACAGCGCTGTAAATGTCAAAAACTTGTCATAAATATATTTTTTTTGATAGATCTCAATCTGTCTGACTGAGATTCGAATGTAAACGTTTTAAAAATACTGGAATTGTCCCTGATCATATCGACCAGGCTTCTAAGGCTTTCACGAACCTAAAACTTCTTCAAAGAAACAACACTTCCGTGATAACAGTCCTAAAACAGTGCGTTAAGACCCCTCCATTAAACAGTGAAACAATACGAGAAATATAGCTAAGTCTGAGCAATAATTCAGCAAATTTTCAAGTAGTGCCAGCCATATTTCATTTTACAACATTTTATCTCGAGACGGTCGGCGCCTTACATCTCTGACTTTGTGTCGTCTGAGCTCAAGAACTCCTGTTTATAATCCGCACCTTAAAGTTTATCTTCTCTTACGACTTGGGAACTATTGCAGCTTACTTATCTGCTTTAAAATGTAAGTTTAGGGCTTGTTTTGATGTTATAAAATGTTTTTATCACAATGGAAAGCACTTCCTTTTATGTATAAAGATTTTTCACTTTATTGAAGACTATAATATTTACATCCATACTAATATTATAAATTCGAAAGTAACTCTGTCTGTATGTTACCTTTTCAGGCCTAAACCACTGAATGGATTTCGATAAAATTTGGCAGAGAGATAGATTGCATTCCGGGGAAGGACATTGGATAGTTTTTATCCCGATATTTTTACGGGATCGACACTTATGCGGGTGAAAAGATCGTTCCATCATAGACCTCATCCATCGCTTTCCATCTAGCGTGAACGAGGTCAAGAGCGGACCCATTCAGAATTTATTTTTATTTTTACTAAAAACTTTTGGATGTCGGGGCGACTATCATAATCCATGTGACCGCTTTACCCGTAGATAAACCGAAGCCCTAAGGCTATGCTCAAAGTAGAACTGGTTACCAGCGGTTCGGGTTCTCAACTACCGTACTCCCGCATAGCTATCGGTATGACAACGAACTCCAGATTAACATTCAGTAACTAAATTACATCAACCCACTCGCTACTAGATTCAATAACTCAATAGACACAACTACATTAGCAATAAGCCAATACAATCACTTGCCAATACAGCCAACAAAATAAAAGAAACATTTGCAATCAATCACCAAATCAGTCTTTCTTTTCTTACAAACTTATCTTTAGGAAAATGTCAGGCCAATTTTACCCATTCATGAATTTACGACATAGAAACAAATCAAAACACGGTACAAACAATGGACTATAAATCTTGCTGGCAATTTCAGATGCGATCTTGTGAATCGGGGCAGGTACCGTGTTATCGCGCACAAGTGACGTATTATTTGTTTCAAATGGCCCTCTAATAAAATACACGAGCTGTATAGTTTTGATTTATAGGGGCTTTGTTAAGGGCACACGGAAGGCAGGGAAGTTACTTTAAACTTATTGATTTGGTTATGATTATTAAGATGGGGTGCCGCGTGAAGTATCTGCAGGGTTTAGGGGAGGTTTATTTACAAGAGAAATTAACTGTCTAGTATTCCGCGGTTCCTGTCAAACGATAAGCCTAAGTTATAGCATACTAATATTATGAAGTTTGTGAGTGTGTGTTTATATGTTTGTTACTTCTTCACGCTCAATCGGATGGACGAATTTTGATAAAATTTGGTATGGAGGTAGCTGATACACTGGATTAACATATAGGCTACTTTTTATCCCGATATTCCCACGGGATCGAAACTTATGCGGGTGCAACCGCGGGGCGCAGCTAGTTATTTAATAATACAAGCTTTTACCCGCAGCTTCGTCCTCGTGGATGTCGGAAAATATCCCACGGGAACGTACTACCAGGATTAAAAGTACCCTATGTGTTTTCCAGGTTATGTACTACCTGTGTGCCAAAATCCGGAACATACATTCAGACAGACAAACGGACAAAAATTCTAAAAACTATATTTTCGTCATCAATCATTCGCACACTTCGTAGCAATTACTTTTTTTTTTAATATACAATGTACTGTTTTGACATTGAACCTTTAAACAGCATGTAGGTAGGTATACCGTCAGCGTTCCCTGTCCGAAACCCTCGTTCAATAATTTATTGGATGAAACGAACTCAAACATACATATTATTATGCAAATTTCTCCCAGCACATCGTTTTGTAAAGCTCAGTAACCTATTTGGCAAACCGGTACACATACATAAAAACGTTCTTTGAACTCCAATCCTCAAAACGTAAGAGATTTCTACTTATTGTAAAAATTTAACTAGTACAATACAATTTTTTATTTGCGTACAAAGTCGTACACTTGCGGGACATTTATGTGGCCGCAAGTGTCACACAAAAATAAAAATATATACAAAAGAATCAAGAACAATTCGGGTGGTGCATTTAAACTGAACATAGGTAGATAGTGTCAGTGGCAATCGCGTAGCCTGGAGCGCTCAACTCGCAGGTGCACGCCGAATTATACACATAGAAGGTGGAAAACAGCGCATTGAGGCGAGAATTTTGTGCGAATTTCGCCGCGATAACGCCCCGTCCGATTGTCCGCCGCTGACGTCTGGGAACAATTTTCGCTGTTTTATTTTTGTACATGGACATTGTTCTTTTGTAATGAAGTGTAGTGTGCAATCGCGTTTCATTTACTGAGGGAATCTTGCTGCGGATTTCGCCCTGTATTATTAAAATCTTTCTATATTATCGAAGTTCGAGATAAGTTCCTCTGAAAAGGCTTCTTGGGAAGTGGCGCATTTGGGACCGGTGATTAAAATAACGGAAGGTCTTTTCTTGTTACGCCTAGATATTCATTTCTGAAATCTTTATTCGCAGAAATGATTCGGAAAAATAGGTCCTATTGTGTTTAAGATTCCGTTTGGCGGACTGTCACGTCCACACAACATATAAAATATATGAAACACCAAATACTATTACCAGTGTGCGTATTTTTATGTAATGTGACGGACCTTTGGCATTGCCCGCGGATATATCAAATTATATAAAAAGAAACATTCTGAAAAAACAGTGGAAAAATGTTGAATACGAAAGTAAAATGTTTGTGTATTTTACGTGTAGGAGCTACAATATGGTCCATAGTCCATACAGAATAGTGATATTGTTCGTGTGGTAACATATGGTTTTCCTAACAGTTTGACTGTGGAAGGTTTTTTTGCACTGATGTGTAAAACGGGTACAACTGTAGTAAATGTTAGATTCGTTTGTTTCTTGAAAATGAGATTACCTATACTTGACGGCCCGTCGAGACTCGAGAGAATTAGTTCGGCGATGCCAACCTCAGACAGCTGACGTATTTTCTAAAAAACAATATCAATCAAAATCAATATTGTTTTTTTTAGAAGATAAGTCAGCTGTCTATTAGACGTAACGCCGTGTACTCAGGAGGCATCCCGCCTTATGGAATAACAAAAAGAAGTGAGGGATACATTCATATGGATTGATCGTAAAAGACGATATTGATTGGAGGAATTGTTATACTTATTCGAAAGTTTTTTTTATAATGACGTGAAATATGAGTTTATTATTTTATTCGAAGAAGCTGTAGTATTACTAATAGCTAAATATCGTTCAAAAATTTGTTTTGAAGCCATGTTACTTCAGAAAGGGGTACTTCTGGACACGGCCCGCATTGTAAGGAGGCTCCTCTCTCTGGTGCCGGTCTCTGTTAACGATACCGGTGGCCTACTATTTTTTATATTTTTAAATGTTTTTATATCTTAATATTTAAAACTTATATTTATATGTATATATAATGCTATAAAGGATACAAATGTCACTGCTAATACTTTTGACTCGTTGTCAGTTACTGCAGTACTAAAATGTTCGAGTGTTACTGCTATCTTACTATCGTCAGTTTTAAGGAGTACGTAAAATAAAATTGCAATAACATTACAAAGTCGGATATCTTGTTTTGTGTGAAGAGACATTTAGAGACATGACTTTGTTTATTACTGTGTCAGACAGTTTTAGTATTCAATAAAAACAATGTAATTACACTATGAATTTTATTGCCAGACCATTTTGTTAAGAAATCACAATTATTGTTATAGGCTGACCATTCACCTTCCTGTAATGTTCCCACTACTGGGACACAGGCCTTCTCTCTTCAAAAGTGGGCCGTAATCCACCACGCGGGCCAGTGCCGGTTGGTAGATATCATATGTCCTGTAGGATCTAGGACATGCCAGTTTCCTCACGACGTTTTCCTTCACCGTTTTGAGAGCAGTAGTGATGAAAATATTTATACAAAGTAAAGCGCCTGGCTGGGTTTGAACCCACAACCTACAACTCGTAAGTTAGGGCCGTTACCACTGGGCCACCATTGCTCTTAATTAGTTAGTTAGTAGTTACTTAACTATTAAATTGCAATCTGCCTGCCTTTTCTAACTTATGTTGGGGTTGGCTTCTAGTATAACCGGATCCAGTTGAATACATATTTTACGGAGCGACTGCCTATCTGAAGTCCATAACACAGATTTACAGACAATGTTCAGACATCGGGGAGCACGGCAGTGCCCCCGCCAAGACGAGCAAAAAACAAAAAAGCAGGGGCAGTACGTACCTTTTCTCGAGTGTTTCGTTGTATTCTCAAACCTTCATAGCTTCAGCCTGGATAATGTTACTGAGCTGAAATTCTCAGGATAAGTTGTAGTTAGCAGACTTATAAAATACATTGTATTTTATTTGTTTAGCTTATAAACTTTGGATTTTATTAATATCTAAAAAACGTCGATTTTGTCACTCGCACACTCATCAAAACCTCTAGGGCACTTCCCGAAGATTTGCACAAAAACAACATATAAATTAAGAAATTTTTAACTATAACCCTCTAACCCCCGTAAATGGGGGGTGCAGGTCTATATTTAAAATAAATCCTTAATTGTATTTATTTCCTACTGATATTATAAACGCGAAAGTTTATGAGGTTCAATGGGTGGATGTTTGTTACTCTTTCACGCAAAATCTACAAAACGGATTTAAATGAAAATTGACACAGTTTATAACCAGGATTAACAAATAGAATACTTTTCATACCGATATTCCCACGGATTAAAACTTATGCGGGTAAAACCGCAGGGCGCAGCTAGTACATTATAAAGTACAGACGCCAGCACATCAAGTTACTACAATCTGTCAGATTTCTTTAATAGATTTTCGACTTTATTGCTTAAGCATAAGGTTCAAGGTTGATTGGGAAAATCTGACAGTTTCGGGTAGGTTGACCTGCTGGCGTCTGTACTAGCAGCGCCCCGCGGTTTCGCTTCGGATAGTTACTTTACGATCACGCTTATCAGTCACCTTCACAACCTCGACAACAACCGCTACAGATTTTTTAATTAAAATGTCCCTTTTGTTCCACCAAATGAAGTACCCAACAGGCTTTTTAAAAAGACTCAAAAGAGCAAGATGTAATGAAGTTCAGAAAAGAGTTGGTCAATAGGGGTGCGACATTCATGACCGCTCTATTCAGCTTTATAAAACATAGAGGGGTGCTCTCTAGCAATTTACTCTAGTTAAGGAAGCTCTGAATGAAGTTGCATCAAAGCTTTGAAGAGCACGCGTTAAAAGGTCTTGAAAGTAGATGGCATTTTTTGGGATTGCGCTTTTAATAGGTATCTACTTGAAAGTGGGAGAAAAAAAGTGAAAGAATCGGAAATGGTTATTGCTTCTCTGCTAATTGAGTATCCTTTTTGGGACTTTTCATCCCTAACAATGTAAGGGCTGACTTTTCAATCGACATAATTATATAATTTTTATTCGCCAAAAAAAAAAAATGGTTGTTTTTGTATGGAAGAACTGTCAAAAATTCAAAATTATTCCTCTGATAAAATTATCTGGCTTTGGAAAAATCAGCCCTAAGTAATTTTTAGATTTTTCTACAGTTTTTTAAACAAAATATACAGGTTGGCATGGACATCGACGTGCAACTGTTACCATGGACCACGCGTGGACTGAGTATACTGAACCTCCGTGGGTTGAAAATCTTCGACGGTTAATAAAAAAAAAAATTGCAAAAAACTGTTTTTAAAATGCATTTCTTAATGAAAATACTGTTTTTTTTTTATAAGCGATGAAAAATAACTACACAGGGGTGTTCAAAATCATGTGCTGAATTCATGGTTACAGTTTTTTTTTTTTTGTTTTTTTTTTTTTTTATAAAACGTTGCCCCACACTAGGAATTTCTCCTGTATTGTGGGTGCGTTTACAAACATTTAAACTCACATACACAAACAGCCAGACCCGGAACAACTACTTGTAGGTCATACAAATATTTGTTCCGTGCGGGAATCGAACCCGCGACACGCAGCGCAGCAGTCAATCGCTTAACCACTGCGCCAACCGTGCCGCCAAGTTTGAGCGTCGTTCTCCCTGCCACCCCGTATAAGCTAAGAGACGAATCTTTTGATGTCCTAATAAGATTTATTTTCCCCCCTTTTTATATATATAATATATGCAATTATGTACAGACGCCAGCAGGTCAACCTACCCGAAACTGTCAGATTTTCCCAATCAACCTTGAACCTTATGCTTTAGCAATAAAGTCGAAAATCTATTAAAGAAATCTGACAGATTGTAGTAACTTGATGTGCTGGCGTCTGTACATATTCCTATTATTATTTTAAGTAAGTAATAGTAGATTGTTGCATCGAGCGCAGATTGCATTACTCACTTTAGCAAGGTGCGTAATCTACTTTTCTTTCAACTACCAATCTACCTACCGTGATAAAATATTCTCAAAATTAGAACTCAAGTTAGTGATAACAAAGTTTTCATAAACTTTCGGCCGGTCCACAAGCAGAGCTCTTGAAAAACGCTCTCCTGGTCGACGCCAGCAGTCAGCCTCAACCCGGCGCTGTGCCACATCCGACGCACTGGAGCATAACGCAGCGCCACCCCGACTCACTGGGGACATCTTCGCAGACAGTTCCGACTCACCGTGAACTATGCGGCAACCGGTTCCGACTCACTGGAACCTCAGCTGGCCTGGCAAGCATCGCAAGATACAAGACTCAGCCCACTATCGACCTCCGGTCTCCGGGGGGGAGTGATGTAGCGGTATCTACAACGCCACATGAGAACAACGCATCATACTACGTCACGTAAATCCTACATCGCGCAAGCAGAGTTTACCGCGCAATTAGCATAGATACAACGGCCCGACATGAATCATCGGGCAGTTGCCCGCCAGACATAACACCCGTCTGGTCGGAGGATCCTCCCTTTTCAATAGAGTATGAGTGAACTTTACACCCTGTTCCTCATACCTCTATATATTTATCCCGCGACTTTTGCGGCAAAAGGTTATTAATAATTTCATTTGCAGCTGTTTTTATACTTTCTAGAGTTGAATTGAATCGCTATCGCTGTCTATTTCCATTTTTTTAAACTTTTCTTGCTAAATATGAAGTACTTATCAAAGTTTTACAATGGTACAAAATGCGCGCCATTTGTTTTTTTTTTCACCAAGTCAGTTTTATTCAGCCGATTTTTATTTTCAGCCAGTAACTTTTTGATCTAATGCAATACATTTTTAACCGACTTCAAAAAGGAGGAGGTTCTCAATTCGTCGGAACCTTTTTTTTTTATTTTATTTTTTTATGTATGTTCCCCGATTACTCGGAGACGGCTGAACCGATTTCAAAAATTATTTTTTTGTTTGAAAGGGTATACTTTCCAGGTGGTCCCATTGTCATCAGGTCAGGATCTGATGATGGGATCCTGGAGAAATCGAAGGAACTCTTCAAGTATTATAGGCACACCTATAGCGATTTGGGTATTTTTTATAGTAACTCGTGCATTTGCTCTCGGAAAGCATCATTTGGTGAAGTGGAACTGATGATGAAGACCACAGATGGCCACCCGAACTACTCAATAATAAGTATTTACCGGTTTGCGATTCGATTACTTACTTAAATATGGTTAGTAAGCAAGTTATGCTCGTCACAATGCGAATGGTGAAACGGAGCTGATGGTGGAATACCAGGAGAACTCCTCAACAATTAACGTCCCTGCATCGGGAAAAGCAATATTTTGTAAAAGGCGATGAGCAAGTTGGCATTAGGCTATTGTAACTTAGATACATTATAAACAGACACACTAAAAAGCGAGAAATAAAAACGTTTTAACAAAAAAAAAACCGACTTCCAAAAAAAACACTACAAAGTGAAAAATAACTTTTATTTCGGAAGTCGGTGGCAAAACACTATCATTTTCTTCTTACAGATATGCATGGAAATAATATCGGGTTACAACTCATCATTATTTTATTCAACTATATAAAGTATCCGACTGTATTTTTATCCGACTGTGGCGCAGTTTTTAAGGGTGGTAATATTTTTTATGTACCATTCTTTTACATTCCAAAGTTATACATATTTATATTATTGTAACAGCGCCCCGTGGTTTCACCCGCATAAATGTCGACCCCGTAGGAACATCGGGATAAAAACTACCCTATGCCCTTCCCCGTGATGCAATCTATCTCTCTGCCAAATTTTATCGAAATTCGTTTAGTGGTTTAGTCGTGAAAAGGTAACATACAGACAGACAGAGTTACTTTCGAATTTATAGTATCAAGTATGGATGTAATAATGTACTTATTAATGAAGAATTTGCAATCTAGTGTTTCGTATATGGGTGTACCTATACCTGAAAAGAACATAATGGATATTAAAAAATACTTGATACTAAATAACTTTCATATTAATTATACGCAAGCTGAGAAATCCATAGTAAACCTGCACAGGATCGTCATTATAGTCTCCTTACATATTTCTTTAATAAAAAAACCAGGCAAGAGCGAGTCGGACTCGCGCACCGAGGGTTCCGTACCATCATATTTTTTTTAATTTTCATCGGCGAGCTACTTACTACAATTTTCGGTGGAAATTTACATGGTAATGTACCTACATCATACATTTTTTTTAGTTTTATCATTCTCTTATTTTAGAAGTTACAGGGACACACACACACACACACATTTTACCTCTTTGGAAGTGTCTCTCGCGCAAAGTATTCAGTTTAGAAAAAAATTGTGCTAGGACCTTTATTATTTCTTATATATATAAATGACTTTTCCCAGAATATACCCTACCCTATGACATTATTTGCCGACGACAGTACTATAATTGTTAAACTTGACAAAAATAATAAAGACTTTGAAGCCGACATAATCAATGCATTACAACAAGCCGTTAACTGGTTAGAACATAACAACTTAATTATAAATTTGAAGAAAACAAAGATTATGAATTTTCGTCAAAGAGTAGTTAATTCGGAACTAAATGTAAGCTGTAATAATGAAAAAATCGAAGAAGTTGCTAATACAAAATTTTTAGGCTTAACAATCGACAATCAACTTAATTGGAAACAACATACTTCAATATTAATTAAAAAAATGAGTAAGTTTGCTTTTGCTTTGTATAAACTAAAAAAAGTAGTCAATCAAGCAGCGGCAGTCACTGCATACTACGGATATGTCGATTCTATACTACGCTACGGAGTCATGTTTTGGGGTAACTCCTGCAATAAGGACATGGTATTCAAATCGCAAAAAAGATGCATTAGAGCTATTACGGGTATAGAAATAACTGACAGCTGCAAACCTTATTTTATATTGTTAAAAATAATGACTTTACCTTGCTTGTACATATTTGAGACTGCTTTATTTGTTAAAAAGAACATGCATCTATTCAAAAAAGCATCTGAACATCGCTATAAAGTGATTAGACCAAACTACAGACATGAACTATGTGTTCGACCATCAAAGACCGCCTTCATGCACAAAAGCATACTTTGCATGGCCCCAAAAATATTTAATAAATTACCAAATGGAATTAAGGACTTAAATATTATTCAATTTAAAAACAAATTAAGACATCTATTATTGGAAAAATGTTATTATACTATTGACGAATTCCTTAATGATAAATTGTAAGTTATTTGACATTGATATTTATTTAATTTTGACATTGTACCTATTATCTTTATTTCAATTCATTTGTATTTATTTTGTATACTCAATTGTTAATGTTTTGCTGGTGTAAGTTATATTGTGTTTTGATGTAATTATTTTATTTTATTATGTTGATTATTCTTTTTTATAATGATTACTGTTATGTTAAAGAGTGTACACCTAAAGGTAGATTTTTGAGGAACTTTTTTTTTATTATGATCTCATGTAAAAATGTACTTACCAAAAATCACACTAATAAAATGAATTTGAATTTGAAGAAAACTCAATATCATTTTTGAAGACCTATCCATAGATATCCCACACGTATGGGATTGATGAAAAAAAAAATGAGTTTCAGTTCTAAGTATGGGGAACACCCAAATTTTTTTTTTCTATTTTTGTCTGAAAATCTTAATGTGGTTCACAGAATACATCTACTTACTTACCAAGTTTTAACAGTATAGTTCTTATAGTTTCGGAAAAAAGTGGCTGTGACATACGGACGGACAGACAGACAGACAGACATGACGAATCCATAAGGGTTCCGTTTTTTGCCATTTGGCTACGGAACCCTAAAAATCTAACAACAGTCCACAAACCTGTAACCAAGAAATTTCAAAACCTAATACTTACTGTTATTAAAACTGCCCGATCGATGTTCGTGTTCGGTCAAGCGTCAGAGGGAACTGCTCTAAAGCTTTTAATCTACCCAATAAAGTTGAAGATTCCTTATAAAAAATATTATTGCTCTCATACTTCAGATAAGATCGGCCGAGCAAGCCCGCGGGCTATAAGAATCGATGTCAAATGGATTTTAATTATCTATCCATTTGTGAGGGAAGTTAAAAGTTCAATTGCTGGTAGGTTTTGCTTTTTTATTTTTAGTTGGTATTGTGAGTTTCAAATTCAAATTCAAATGTTTATTGCTCAACACAGTACATAATAATACATTTCTAGATGTCAAGTGAATGCGCAGTCCACTGTGTTGCACCAATTCAGGCATGCAAAATTATCTTTAAAATTATACTAAGTATGTCATAAATTCCAATTAATACCATAAAAAAACATTTAAGTTACAATTAGTAGGTACCCTATACAGTGTCATAAATTCAGATCTATATGTTATACAATTTCATTAATTCAAAAATAATACCCTGTATTACGTCATAAATTCAAAATAATAAGTAATACAATGTCATGAGTTGATTATTAAATTGTTATAGAGATGAGCAGTGGTGGCCAAGTAACAGCCGCGACTTACGAGTTGTAGGTCGTGGGTTCGACTGCAAGGTGGCACTTTACTTTGTGGAAATTATTTCATCACCACTGCTCTCAAAACGATGAAGGAAACGGCATGTCCTAGAACCAAATATTCGAAAACATGTGACATCCGCCAACTCACACTGGGCCCGCGTGGTGGATTATGGCTCACTCCCTCTCACAGAAAGGATCAGCAATCTCTTTCTTAAGCTCGATAGCTAATAGGGTGGAACATTATCAAAAGGTGCAAAATTTCTAACAGCCAAAAAACACGGTTAAATAACAAACTTCACCGTGTCCAATTATCTAAAGAAACCCCGACAGCCCACAATCCACACAGAATCGGCATTCAGGCATCACTCGGCGAACGATTGAAAAATGTCGTGCCAGCTAACAGACCTATTTAATTAACTTTCCCGAGCATTATGACCGGTTTATACCCGGTTTTTATGCCCGACCCGAGCATTGTGTGGACTCAATATCGGTTGCTTTATTGTCGACAGTTCGAGTCGCAGGACTCTTTGTCAAGTAGCCGGTGGTTCGGCGACATTATAAGGTCGGGTAGCTCGCTATAACCGGAATGTAGATCCGGGTAGTCGTAAATGGTAGTTGTTGCCGTTTAAGCCGTTAACCGATCGATTTGGAGGTAAACAATAGGGTATAAGTACGCGATGCGATGAGACGGGTGGGGTTTAGTAGTTATTATCTTTATGGAGTGATGAAAGTGATTTTGTTGTTAGGTTTTCTTAGTGTTTTGTTTGTTTTCCCTGTCTGAGGAGGAAATATTTGCATGTTTTATGTACAGTCAACAAAAGAGATAAGTATGCAGGAACGAAGGAGGGGTCGGGACGGCTCAGGGAGAGAGCCTCCCGTCTCAGCCGCCGCGGGAGACGCTTCGGGCGTCGCGTCGGGAGCCGCATGACGACTCCGTGCCACCGTAGGCGCGGGCCTGCGGGCGGAGAGTAACGGGTAGCTCACCGTCCGATCAGGACCAGCCCCGTGCTGGACGGCGCGTACGTGTTCCACGCGCGCCTCAAAGAGATGTCAGCAACAGAGAAGGGGCCCCCGAGGGCCGAAGCCTGCCGGGGCAGCGGAATTGTCTGAAAGGGTTACCGCTACCCCGGAACATAAAGGGCTAAGGAAGGAACACGGGTGGGTTTTAGTCAGTAAGAGTCTGACACCCAGACCGGGAGGGGTCATTAAAATTTGATGATTTCCAACCCTCAAATAAAAAACGATCCTGCATACTTATCTCTTTTGTTGACTGTACATAGATTAGGTTGTCTCTGCCTTCCAGGCTAACCGGATGCAGCTGAATACCAGTATTTTACATGCAGCCATTGCCTATCTGACCTCCACAATCCAGTTACTGGGTAATACGATACCCCTTGGTAAGACTGGTTGTCAGAATTTCGGGCTTCTGACTACCCGTAACGACTGTCAAAGTTACACGAATGACAGCCAGGACCAACGGCTTAAGGGCCCCTTTTCCGAAATTTACGTTTCTAGATCGAGTTGTTTTCATAGAAATCACCATATTTAAATTCGCAAAAAAATATATAGTACAGATACATGTTTAATCTAGTGACTTTTTTGGTTAAAAACACAATATTTAACATTTTGCTCTACAAAAAAAAAATCAGAAGTAAAGTCGATTTTGAAAGGATTTTAAGTTGTATGAGACTTGGGGGAACGCAATTTTTATGAAAATTTTACATTTCATTTACTAATCAGGTTTAACAGGGATATTATTGGATAGATTTTTAATATGGCACTTATTTTTTTCCATATAAAATAAATGCGTGAAAAACGACTCGCGCCGACTCGCGCGCACCGCGCCAGTGTCCTGCCGGACGTCATCGAGGGAGGACCTATGCAATTTTTGCTCGCAACCACATTATCGTCTTCGCGCGCGTAATAGTGCCTACTTACCTGAGTAAAAACGTGTTGTATTAGAAGTAATTAAAATGGCAAATAAAAAAAACAAAATTAAGAAAAAAAGGGCATCTGAAGTGAAGAAAACTTGTGGTTCTCTACACAGACTAGCGAAGTCAGTATGACTAGAGTTTTAAATCTTTAATATTTTTAATGGAAACATTCACCTTTACATATTTTTACATAAACTGACGATCCGAATGGCGCAGCGGTAGTGAGGCCGCCTTACGATCTTAGGGTCCGGGTTCGAATCTCGGTAGGGGCAAATGTTTGTGTGATGAGCATGGACATTATTTTGTTTCTGAGTCATGGATGTTTGTACATAAGAAGTAGGTACCTATGTATTTACAAAAAAAGTATATATTTATTATATCAACTACCTGGTGTCCACGACACAAGCCAACGATATTTATTTATTTACTAGCTGTTGCCCGCGACTTCGTTCGCGTGGGAATTTGAAAGTGTATGAAAAACAACATGTGTGCAATTCACACGTGGTAGAAGTGAAACCTTCAAAAAGAGCACAAAGAGAACCACGAACTTAAGAAACACTATACAATGCTTCCTATCTAATTTTTAACCCCCGACGCAAAAACGACGGGGTGTTCTAAGTTTAACGTGTGTGTGTGTGTGATTTTTTTATTTCGTGCTTTTTGTAGGGATTCCTTAATTTTATTTTTGTCGGGGGTTTTTTAAATTTTTAATAAAAATTTTTTATCTCCCACGTTAAATCTTATGAATTTATGTGTCTGTCGCCAACGCCAATAACACTAGTTTACAGCGTTTTTGTTTATGAGATGAAAACCATGTGTTTGCATAGAGGATAAAATGCTTAATGAGATTCTGAAGTGGAAAAAATTTAGATCGTCTAGTTTTCAAAATTTTTACTTTTTTTTTGTTAATTTTAAGATTACCATTTAGTGAAAGTATTACATATTGCAAATTTGACTCTGTTTTAATTCAGATTTGTATCAGTATCTCTTAAATTAGACCAACAGTAATCTGCTAACTTTTTTTTATACCAGAAATCTTGACTTTGACTTTGCCATCCTTCAATTCAGATCCTTCGAAATCAAAATCATACCTACATCTGGCTCGAAATGGGGTCTTAGGTTCTGTCTCCAATTCTGTGGGTTTTGCTTCGTTTTATTGACTGAAACTACTAGGCAACATCGGGTAAGGCATTCTTTTCGAATGTAGCATAGGATTTGACCCACGGTGTGGAACCTAAGATAGAAACACGCTTGTACAGATAGCACAGCTAATAGAAATCTCTATTCCTAGACAGCACGTTTCGCCGAAAACTTTGTTGATAGACAACATTGTCCGTAGATATCACGGTTCATAGGAAGGACTGTTGACAGAGATCTCTGTTCATAGATGGCACTTCTTGCCGTAAACTTTGTTCATAGAAACCACTGTTTCCCTTGGTTAAAAAAGCGCAACATAGGATGCAAGAGCGAGCGAAGGGCACCCCGAGGTTCGGTTTGGTTACTTTAAACCCTTTAAACAGAAATAGGAGCCCCGCCAAGCGGGGCTCCGTCGACATAGGATGCAAGAGCGAGTGAATAGGAATACAGCTTACTTAAAAAATAATGATCTAATTGGTTTCCGTGAACCAAAGGTGCTTTCTGTGAACCAAGGTGAAACAGTGGTTTCTATGAACAAAGTTTCCGACAAGAAATGCTATCTAAGAACAGAGATCTCTGTCAAAAGTGCTTCTTATGAACCGAGATATCTTCGAACAATGTTTTCTATCAACAAAGTTTTCGGCGAAACGAGCTGTCTAGGAATAGAGATTTCTATTAGCCATGCTTTCTGTATGTAGTTGTATCATACAAACGTGTTTCTATCATAAGTACCACACTCTTTGACCCATGGGTCATCATTATATTGTATGTAACACCACTTGTTCTGGTTTTTAAAGGCTACATATTTAGTTAGGCAAAAATAACAGCTAGTTTCGTGATTTGTTAGGTCTTGCCACAAAATTGACAATCTAAATACTACTCCCCCCCCCCTCCTCCTCCTCTATTTGCTACTTGCTCCCTTTTTATTAAAATTTGCTACCGAAAGTTGAAGTTAAATAAAGTAGTGCATCCATTTTTATAGCTTCTGTAACCGATCTGTTTTTTTTACTACATATTTTTCTTGTAAATAAAACAAAAAATGTTATGATCTAATTTGCACTGTCTGAAAAACATTTTCAACAAAAAACACTACAAACTGAAAAATAACTTTAATTTCGGAAGTCGGTGTCTTAGGGATCAGTATTTTAGTTTTTGCCACCGACTTCCGAAATTAAAGTTATTTTTCAGTTTGCAGTGTTTTTTTTGGAAGTCGGTTTTTTTTTTGTTAAAAAGTTTTTATTTCTCGCTTTTTAGTGGGTCTATTTATAATTTATCTAAGTTACAATAGAATAATGTCAACTTGCCCATCGCCTTTTTATAAAATATTCCTTTTCTCGATGCAGGGACGTTAATTGTTGAGGAGTTCTCCTTTTATTAGTTTTTAGACTAGATGCTGATAATCCTGGCTGCAGCATCAGGCCAGACTTATGTCAACATTGCATTGAACTTAAAATTAGTCCTGTTTAAAATGAGCCCAAATACGAGTACGGTGCTGTAATTTCAAGGTTTGTACTTTTTCTGATGCTCCTGGCTTCAGCATCAGGTATTCGGTGTTTCTCAGTAACAGTACGTTTATCCACACATCGAGCCCTTTTCAATGAGCCTAAACACGATATATCTGCTGTTACTTGTCGAAGTTAGGTACTCTGCAGACTATCCTGACTGCAGCATCAGGTCATGACTTGATGATCATGAGACCAAATGTGGCAAATGCCCTAAAACAATTTACTAAAACAGTCCTTGCCTGTTCGAGTAACTTCTTACTGTTAAGGAGTTGTACCTTCCATCATCAGCCCAGCTTCCTGAGATGGTGACAACCATACACAAATACACAAGATACTTCATAAAATATGCGAAAAACAATAAGTGAGCCTATAAAATTTGAGGGTTGCCCTCGATTTCTCTAAGATCCCATCATCAGATCCTAACTTGGTGACAATGGGACCACCACAGAACTATCTACTTTCGAACAAAAAAAGAATTTTGAAAATCCGTCTACAATTGGCGGAGTATTCGATGAACAAACATACAAAAAAAAAAAAAATACAATCACCCGAACATAGTACCTCCTCCTTTTTGTGAAGTCGGTAAAAATAGAATTTCATTAAATGTTTCCTTTTTGAGTTTAAGACAATTAATTGATCACTACGTAACCAGATTAAGCCAAAACTTCTTGTGAGTGTTATAAAAAAACCAGACTTGATAAAAACATTTTACATTTATTTTTACTGATTAGAAGGTAGTCACAAAACAAATCCAACGGTTTTGTCCTGTGAACGAAAAAAAATAAAAATTTGTAAACTAGTGTAATATTTGTACTACTGATTTATTTGTACTGTGGCGTGCTCGTCCGCCGCCATAGGTCACCGGAGTTCATACCGCGACGGCTCCTGTGCAACGCGGGCGCAAGCCGACTCAGCGCGTAAAATGCCTAAAGTTTCGGGAAAAGGGGCCCTTAACGTGTTTTCCGAGGTACGGAGGGGTCACGGTATGAAAAGATGGGCACCCATCCACAGACCAACCGCGGCAAGCGTAGCTTAACTTGATCGATCGACCTGTGCGGCTGTTATTATTTAGCCACGGGCCCCTCATAACTTATTCTATACTAAGGCTATCTATATACTATATACTAATAATAAAGCTGGACAGTTTGTTAGTTTGAACGCGCTAATCTCCGGAACTATGAGTCGGATTTCAAAAATTATTTTTGGATTTGTTAGTCCATTTCTTAAGGCAAGCTATAGGCTATATAACATCACCCTAGGACTTTTAGGAGCTGAGCAAAAAGGAAAAAGTCAGAACGAAATAAAAGCGCGGGTGGGCGATGCGTTGCGAAATAACAAGAAACAAGCTGACGAAGTCGCAGGCAGAAGCTAGTATAGAAATATGGGGGAAACCCGTTTTTGTTTGTTTTGTGTTATAATTAATTGGGTAAGATATAAATAAATATTACGTAACTCAACACTCACTCACTTCCGTACTTGGCTCGGTTCGAAATACTCGACGAGGTCGCGATTTGAGCTCGCATCCCAAATGAAACACACACTAACAATACTGAACGATTATCATTCCCTTTACACCCGATACGGTTCAACACGTTGGATTGAATCTACAAAAAGAAATACCTGATGGCACAGTTTTCTTTTTTCAGCTCCTTTCAAACATCAATTTAAACTTTTTAAACATTTTAAGAACTAGATAAAATTGTAACGAAGACTTTTTGTCTGTTTATCTGGATGTACATTCTGGATTGGCGCAAAATCGGCGGATTGGATTTAGATGAAATTTGGCACACAGATTGTTTATAGCCTGGATTAACACATAGCTTACTTTTGATCCCGGTAATACGTTACAGTTTCCAAGGACCACGTCCACGGAGCCGCGGGCTAATGCTAGTAATCCCATAAAGTTGTAATTTTTGCAAATCGTGAGGGGGTGCAGTGGTGGCCAAGTGGTGACGGCCGCGACTTACGAGTTGTAGGTCGTAGTTTCGAACCCAGACAGGCGCTTTACTTTGTGTAAATTATATCATCACCACTGCTCTCAAAACGGTGAAGGAAAACATCGTGGGGAAACCGGCATGTCCTAGAACTAAACGTTTGAAGACATGTGACATCTACCAACCCGCACTGGGCCCGCGTGGTGGATTTACGGCCCACTCCCTCTCACAGAGAGGAGGCCTGTGTCCCAGCAGTGGGAACATTATAGGCTGATTATGTGAACGAATTAGCAGTCTTGCTATCTTGAAAATCCTTCAATCATAGTCTTCAGTAGTGCTTTACTTTGTGTAAATAATTATAACCACTGCTCTCAAGGTTTTCCACCGCGTACCGGAAGACGTAGCGTTGGAAGGCCTCCCACAAGGTGGTCCGACGATCTTGTGAAGGCCGCAGGAATCCGTTGGATGCGAGAAGCACAGAACCGGTCGAAGTGGAGCTGCTTGGGGGAGGCCTATGTCCAGCACTGGACGTCTTTCGGCTAAAATGATGATGACTGTTCTTAAAACGGTGAAGGAAACCGGCATGTCCTAGACCGACTGCCGAACTGCACTGCGCCCTTGTGGTTGATCTTAAATCTCAAATCGTTTATTGCAATCCATGATGTAGAATCAAAGATGGTAAATAAAAAAAATAATAGAAGCAATTATGGACCCTGTCGGGCACAGCAAATTTTTAAATAAGTAGAGAAAGGAAGAGCGCTTTATTAATTTTCTTATTAGAATTTTTTTATATCTTATTATATTTATTTTTCATTTCATTCAAACTCAAAGTATTTATTTCAATTAAACCATTTAAGTACAGGCACTTTTGAATTATCAAGAGGTCGGTCAGTCAGAAAATATGAAGCTAGTTGCCCATTCCAAAGCGTAGGTACCTATAGAGAAGAACGGGCAAGAAACTCCATGGACACTCTTTCAAATTATATTTTTACAAAAATTCAACTATTCTATTATTATTTTATATGCAGGTCTATTGATTAAGGCCCAGTCCCTCTCACAGAGAGGAGGCTGTGTCCCAGCAGTGGGAACATTATACAATAATTGTGCTATAGTCTTCCAAAATCCTACAACAAAAATCTTTTCCATTACACCTATTTCTCTTTGAACTCCACAAACATCGATTATATCAGTTACCATTAAATTGATACCATTTCCTTCAATACTCTCACATTTCCTCGAAAGGTTAGTGAAGGAACATTTTTTATCACTTGCTTCGGGCGTGGGTGATCAATCATTTATGTTAGACGCGGCTACACGGATGCCGAATTACGTCATAGCATGTTAAAATGCTTTACTGATTTTAATATGAAATTATGTGAAAGTGCCTTGCCTATTATAAAATGTATGCGTCTGTTTGCTACGTTATTAAACACCAAAAAATCCACCAAACCAATTAGAAAAACAAACCTGTATGTGGTATATGTAAGAACGAAACAGCAAAAAAACTTTGTATGTTTAGCAGTAGACGTCTTTCGTTGGATGTGAAACTAAATCGTGTACTTTAATTTTTGTCAATTTAAATATCTGACTTTTAGAAACATTGGCGAAAATAAAAGTTTTTGTTTTTTTTCTTCTATACAGCATATTATTAAATCTGAACGAATTAATGATCTTAAATAAACCAATTATAAGCTTTTAAGCAATAAAATATAATATATACTACATTATAGTATACAGTATCAATACTACAAACATTTCTGTGGCACTTTATTATCATCGGCTAGGCCGATGATAATAAAGTGCCACAGAAATGTTTGTTTTTCCCAACTATGGTCCAACTTTTTATATGTTTTATTCTGTATGTTCGGACTTAATTCCGTCATATACATATAGACGTATTTGCAAATTATTTTCTGTTCGCATGCATTTCAATTTTATTATGTTAAGATCTGATGATGAGTTTCGCAGCATTGAGTTATATTGTACTACGTAGTGCATTATAGCTCAATGTTTCGAACTCGGTTGTTAAAAGTTCTCACCTTTTACTAAGTGTTGTGTAAATCACATTATAATAGTTAATCCTTTGTTTACTTAAGTTTGCTTATACCTAATTAAGTTTTTATTGTATTATTATGCGGATAACGGTGCATTATTACTCAAATGTACTAAAATCTAATTGTATTAGTATTAAGCATCATTACGCAATTGTTTGTTGTCCTAAAGAAAAAAAAAAAAAATATATGTATAAAATAAAAATAAACTGAAGTTGGCTCCCAGTCTAACCAAATGCAGCTGCATACCAGTATTTTACATGGAGCGACTGCCTATCTGACCTCCACAACCCAATTACTGGGTAATACGATAACCGTTGATAAGACTGGTTGTCAGATTTTCGGGCTTCTGACTACCCGTAACGACTGTCAAAGATCCACGAATGACAGCCGGGACCAACAGCTTATAACGTGCCTTCCGAGGCATGGGGGGTTTACTTAACGTTCATTTTCTATTAACTTGCGACTCAATTAATTATTAATTACACTTACCGAAGTTGTTAATTGTCTAAGGCAGTTTATTTTTGTTGGATTTAAGCTCGAGTTGGAAACGACCGAACTTTAGTATTTCAATCGCGGGACTGTCATTTGGAGGCAAAAATAAAGTTTATTGGAGTCCATCTTGTTCGAAGCAGGGACTTGAATCGTTACTCAAAATAACGTTACGCGTAGTTCCGATAATTTGTACCGTTAAATTAATTCCTTGGCTATAACAATACAATTAGAACAACAACAACAATTTAGACGGCACGGTTGGCGCAGTGGTTAAGCGATTGACTGCTGCGCTGTGTGTCGCGGGTTCGATTCCCGCACGGAACAAATATTTGTATGACCTACAAGTAGTTGTTCCGGGTCTGGCTGTTTGTGTATGTGAGATTAAATGTGTGTAAACGCACCCATAATACAGGAGAAATTCCTAGTGTGGGGCAACGTTTAAAAAAAAAATACTGACGAACGGAACGAAATCTTAAACTGCCGGTCGATTCTGTAAAAATCTCACCGTGATAACTTAGGTGAAGTGAGTTTGTTTTTGCTAGGAATTGACACTATTGACAGCTCACTCCACGTTCACTTCACCTAAGTTTTCACGGTGAGATTTTTACAGAATAGCACCGCTGTTCAATAACAATATGATCAATATATCGTTATTAGTTTATATTAATAACGATATCTATGTTCTCTGTTATGGGTTTGGTTTCCACACTTAGTCCTTTAAATGGACCATTGTGCGTGGGCCATGGCGGCCGTCGTAATAACGATATATTCATCATATTGTTATTGATATAATAACGTTATTAATTTCGATACTCAACTTTGCCAGCTTCATGACATAAAAGATGACGAAAAAGTATGAAGAAATAACGTTGCGAATGAATATGTAACGGTTCACCTGTAACGTTATTACAAGCGGATAAACTTAATGTTACTGATACCTATAACGTTACTTATAATATTGTTGTACGAAAATAATATACTATAACGTTATTTTTTGTAACGATATTGATATTTTTCAACATTTGAGTTACAAAACTCAATAAGCAAAGAAAATAAGTCATTGAACAAAAATTTGTTGCGTACGTGTACTTTAAGAGAGATACATTTTGTATCAACTCTGACATTTACATTCGGCGGCTATGCCGTAGCATAGTCTACACCTTACTACGGCGTAGCCCCCAAATGCCGCCATTCGTAGCCGGTCTACGTAACTACGTCACATTGCTACGCTACTCCTATCCGTTGTAATTTTATATATCCACATTCTTACGTCTCGTAATTGAAAATAACTAATGATAGAAGATATTATCTTTAGAATTTGGTCATAACTTTGTTGCTTCTTAAAATATCTTTATTATTCATATCTAGATATTCTGTGGCATGTTCTTTGCCACGCAAATAGCCTGTGTATTTTAATCTCACTTCTGAAAGCAAGATTAAAATACACAGAATATTTGCGTCAAAAGTCACCAGACTTTTGTTACTATAGTTACCTATGCATAGATATTTAAGTTCGCAGATCCACTGTAAGATTTGTAACTAAAAAAAAAAGGTTTTTTGAAAAAAATTAAATATATTTTTTTTTAAACATAAATTTTTATCGACTAAAGCTTTATTTTGTAAGCTCTGTCTACTACGTCAACGGTTTTATTACAACGTACTGCTTCTAAATAACATTTTATTTCCATATGAAACTTGCAACGGACTTAGTTCTAGCAAAAGAACCGTTGCCACATTATTAAATGTAATTTACACTAGTCATTTGTGTTTCCATAATACCAAGAAATATGCTAATACTAATCACTTAATATACACCTCGTTCTGTATGTTAATACGAGTATAAACATGTAAATTAAGCGACTAATAGCCGGACGGTTACTGTCTTGAATCTTGCATTTTTTTGCAAAGAGGTTGCAGTCATGACGGCGGTAAAAAAACTATATTATAATAGTACTTTACTGGCTGGAGATACTACTCATAAAATAAATAAATAATAATAAATAAAAAAAAAAAAAATATTCAAAATATAAAGACTAACGTTAATACAGTTAACAACATTAACAACTCGTTCCATCATAGACCTTAAGGTCAATTCTACTAATTTAAAAAGTTTAAAATCTAGTCGCAATCTCATCTCAGCGACAAACAAATGTCAAAAACTTGTCAAAATGTAGGGAAATTAAAGGTATTTTTGACAGATTGAGACTGAGATCACACTGTGAACTTTTTTTAAATTACGAGAATCAACCCTCTGATCTATCGCTTACCATCAGGCGTGATCGGGGTCAAGAGCGGGCCCATTTAGAAAAAAAAAAAAAAAACATAATCAGCCTATCATGTTCCCACTGCTGGGACACAGGCCTCCTCTCTGTGATAGGGAATGGGCCGTTGAGGGTTAAAAGCTTTCCATTAAGGGTCAGTTCACACCGAGACGCGACGCGACGCGTAGTTTTCAAGATAGAAATACAATTACAGACCTTATCTACTACACAAAAAGGTACACAATTCAGTGAGCTACGCCGCGCGTCGCGTCTCGGTGTGAACTGACCCTTAGTTATGTGACTTTGTTGTATACGTAGTTAGCAAGTATGGTGCTTCGTGCTTGATCGTTCGTTGTCTGAGAAAAACCGGCCAAGTGCGTGTCGGACTACGCACAATGATGGGTTCCGTAGTTGAGATGAATTCATCCCATAAACAAACTTATCATTGTAGTTGAAAAACGTGAAATCGCATTTTTTTTATGTGATAAAACCACAAGTCAATGATTTTCGTACTTTTCATTTACTTGTGGTGTGAAACCTTCCTTCTGCCCAATTTCGTGATTCTAGATTAACGGGAAGACCCTATAACTTGATTCTGATTTATTTGTGGGCATCAAAATATGTCGCATGAATGACCGTATTTTTTATTGCTTTGACTTAGAAGCTTAATTTTTTTGAGCTCTAGCATAATTAATTAAATAGTTTCAACTTGATACCTGTGCGTTCCTGAGAAAAAAGATCTCGACAGACTGAGACAGATAGACGGACAACGAAGTGATCCTATGAGGGTTCCGTTTTCTCCTTTTGAGATACGGAGCCCTAAAAACAAGTGTTTCATTCCGCATTGAATATGTACTTATTTGAATTTCTTTGTTTTTTTTTGTAATGATTAATTCCAGCATATACGCGTTTTGGTTAAATTGTTAGCTTAGAAAGTATTTTTTTTAAGAAATAGGTAAAATATTTGGTAGCTGCAAAGTAACATGAAAATTATATCACAGTTTTTAATTAGAATCCTCAAAGAAGACGCAGTGCCCAAAGCCACAAAAAATAAAGGTTGCAGTATCAAACAGCAATTTTCGCTCCAAGTTTAACGTTCACTAATTTCAAATAGTAAATAACGCTTCGGGCACTAAAATGAATCCCGACTAACCCACAGCCTTGCCCGGTTATAAAATAAACATTTAGAGCCCCTTCTATAACTAATAAACTATTTCGAACAAACATTTTATGGCCCTAAAATATTTATCCGAAGTAGTTCCGGCTTTCTGAAAGATATTTCGTGTAATTTACGTAAGCGAACCCTCCCTTAATTAAAATCTATGTTCTTTGTTCCAGGTGTTAGAACATTCTGGGAGCTGTGACGTCATGGAGTCTCCGTTCTGATGTGAGCGCGAAATTATTTTAATTTCGGAGTGTTGTGATGCCAGTGATGAGACATTACATGTGAAGATGGGGACGTTGAGTTTTGGCGTTTCGTTGCTCATTTGTTGGATATCCGGTAAGTTACTTTTTCAATACTCGCTTTAAAAGACAGCACATTAATAAGTAGATTTCTGGACTAAGCATTTTTGGCGCTCGTAATTTAGAACGATGTCGAACTTCAAAGATGCTGTAGGTTGAATGTAATATAAGATTTTGGCTTACGGTTCGTTTTGTGACGAAGTCGATAAGTACGGTTTTGTTCAGTATTGCGAAATTGCTCATGGGAGCCGTTTATCTTGATATTATTTTCATTTTACATGAACCCAAGGAACTTCGAACCTTGGCTACAGTAAAAAAAAAACAAAAGAATTAAAAAGTGGCGTTCCTTTTTTAATAAATCAATCTCGTTTCTCTGAGCTCCAGATAAAAAATACGTTACACAATCCACAAATTGAATCCAGAATTCGAATTCCAAAATTCAACTCCGACTACCCTAATTAAGATATAAAAAAAACTTGTTCAAATATCCATAAATTAACTCGTTTCTTCATTCAGGAATTAAAAGAAGGCTTTTAGTTGATTAACTTTTCAGCGGGCACTGGAGGTTCCATGGGAACATAAATCAAGCATAATACAATTACAGTAATGTTTGATTAAATACGGCTGGTTGGTGCGTCGGGGCACGAAGTTAGCGGGATGTTGGCACTACCGGTACGGCGCGGTGGTGCCAACATTATACCGAGGTATAGAGAAAACAGTTGAGCTGATTAAAACTTGTTTAGTAATTAGCTGATGCTGTCGAGCGGTGCAGGTTTATACTTGGTCTGAAAGTAGTGCTTGTTCTACGTAATAATTTTCTTTCAAGCGCTTTAGTATTGTATGGTTTTGTACTACAAAGTAGTTTAAATACACCCTTTGTACACACGGTATACTCGCCGTGTGTAGGCACGGTCGTCAGTGTTGTATCATTTATGAATCACTATGAAAGCTTGTTGACTTGCTTGTTGAGGGGCTTGTGACTAAGTAATAACAGCCGCACAGGTCGATCGATCAGGTTAAGCTACGCTTGCCGCGGCTCGTACGTGGACGAGTCACCATCTTTACATACCAAGACCCCTCCGTGCCTCGGAAAGCACGTTAAGCCGTTGGTCCCGGCTGTTATTCGAGGATCTTTGACAGTCGTTACGGGTAGTCAGAAGTCTGAGAATCTGCCAACCAGTCTTACCAAGTGGTATCAAACTACCCAGTAACGGATAGGCAGTCACTCCATATAAAATACTGGTATTCAGCTGTATCCAGCTAGACTGGAAGCCAACCCCAACATAGTTGGGAAAAGGCTAGGCAGATGATGATATGAAAGCTTCTTGACGGTCACGTTTTTTCTACGGCGCGATTTATAGTGGTTAAATTTTATATGGGTATATACCTGAAATAAAATGATTTGATTTGATTTGATTTATACCGCGCCGTACCGTAGAACCCGTGTCGTGTACAAATTGCCTTGGTGTACTATATACGCAATATAAAATTAATCAGGCGAGAAATAATTACCAATATGTTTTGTTAAAATTTTCGTGAGAATTTCGCAGAATCTCTTCCCTTGTCCAATTTGTTGAAGTGAAAACTACTTCAGGCGCGTTGGGTATTTTTTGTGGGTGAGGCCTATGTCCAGCAGAGGACGTCTTTCGGCTGAAATGATGGGTATTTTTTGAGATGGGAAAAAACCATTGAACTCGCGACACTGTTACCGACACCGCTCTACATTCGGATGTGTTCGGCTGTCCTTGGAATGTACTTGGTCAGAGTATGCACAATTGAACTTGCAGTTTGAAATATTGGCTGGTATACCCCGAGCGATACTAGCCCATTAGCTTTAGCTCTTGTTTACTTTACGTATCAAATAACAATAGGTAGTTATTTCCTATGGTTGTTTTATGGATAAGGACTTGGACGTGGCCAGGTTTTTAACATTGCGTCACAATATAAACAACTAGCTGTGCCCCACGGTTTCACCCGCGTCAATGTCGATCCCGTGGGAATATCGGGATAAAAAGTAGACCATATGTTAATCCAGGGTGTCAGCTACCTCCATACAATATTTTATCAAAATTGGTCCAGCCGTTTGAGCGTGAAGAAGTAACAAACATATAAACACACAAACACTTACAACTTTCGCCTTTATAATAATAGTGTGATGTAATACCAATACAATACGATTAAGTGATTTTTAGAAACATACTGTCATGCGGGTCGAAAATCTGTTAACCAGTCTTACCAAGGGTACTCTGTTATAACCCAGTTACTGGGTTGTGGAGGTCAGATAGGCAGTCGCTTTATGTAAAATACTGGTATTCAGCTGCAGTCGGTAAGACTGGAAGCCGACCCCAACTTAGATGGGAAAAGGTTAGGCAGATGATGATGATGACTGTCATACAAGTATAAAATACAAAGCCGATTTTTTTCTGAAATTCGATAGTGTGTAAGAAAGAGACGGAACTATACGTGACGTATAGTAACTCCATCTCTTTCTCATAGGTCCCCTGTACCTAACTTCATACGAGTTTGAGAATTGTTTGTTCCACTATCGCTCATTTTGTAGCCCCAACATAGTGTTGTTTCAGCCCTCTTAACGAGATTTTGACTTTCAGTATATTTATCGTTCGAAGTTAATTATGAACGTGTGACTTGTGTGTGCGTGTGAGTTACCTATGTCTATAAAGAGTTCGTGTTTAAAATGGGGGTGCAAGTACTTTGAAAATACCGATCTATAACCTATTTATTTATTTACTAGCAGCGCCCCGCGGTTTCACTCGCATAAGTTTCGATCCCGTCGGAATATCGGGATAAAAACTATTCTATGTCCTTTCCGGGACTCAAACTATCTCTATACCAAATTTCATCTAAATCGGTTCAGCGGTTTAAGTTATAATATTGTTTACTAACACGCTGGATCATTGTTGTCCGAAAAAAAAGAATATTATTATTATTATTAAACGTGAAGAGGTAACAGACAGACAGACACTTTCGCATTTATAATATTAGTATGGATTTATTTATTGGGTTGTATTTATTGTTTCCATCATCTGCCTCGCCTTTTCCCAGCTATGTTCGGGTCGGCTTGCAGTCTAACCAGATGCAGTTAAATACCGGTACTTTAATCAGAGACTGATAGTTTCTTCGATGGTTGTCTCTGATTATTTTTATAATACCTTTTTCATCGCATCACCGATAATATCCCTTTCCAGATCCCTTTCAAAAACATACCACGAAAAGATTATTAATAATGTCCTTTCTTAATACTAGCTAACCAACCAAAACTACCCAACGAAAATCACATTGGAACTGGCAGACGTTGAAAAATGCTTCCACGAACGTTCATATCAAACCAATATCTCAGAATAGAACCACCGACCCAAAAATGCGTCCAGACGACAAAATGATAGAAGCATCGGTCATATACAGTTCAATACGCGTTAACATTTGTATACAAAGCATATCATTCAATTTGGACAAAAATCAAATCACACCGGAAGAGAAATTTTCGGGACCCGAAAAATATATTCCCGGGAAAGTCCGATATGATTATTCGTCTTCGGAGAATCCAATAATTCGTTATATTGAAGAAAGTTCCCTTCTTACAAAGTTGCCAGTTCAATATGATTTTCTTTGCCTTCTACCCAGCTTCAGCCATTATTAGTATTATTCTTCGTTGCCAATATCACGACTGCTTTTCGTGCCTAAATGTCAATTCTATTAACTGTTTGTTTTGGCCAATGAAAGGGAATATTAAAGTTGGCAAATCATTGTGTATGAAGTCTGCTTTTATAAGGTAAATAATGTTGTATTGCTGGTTAGAACCACAAAGAAAAGATTTCTACATTATTTCTCGTAAATATCGCATAAAAAAAAAATGCACAAAAAATCCGCGTCAAATGTAGGTACCATTATTAATAGGCTAGGGACCTGTACGATACATCGCCTACATCGCGCATGATTGTTTTTTTGTTTTTTACACTTTTTAAAAATAGAATATTGTTTATCTTTTTTTTTTTAACTAACACACTCACACACACACTTCTTTTTCATTGAGTTAACCCTAACTCAATGAAAAAGAAGTGTGTGTGTGTGTGTTTATATGTTTGTTACTTCTTCACGCTCAAACGGCTCTACCAATTTTGATAAAATTTTGTAAGGAGGTAGCTGACACCCTGGATTAACATACAGGCTACTTTATATCCCGATGTTGGCACGGGATCGACATTTACGCGGGTGAAACCAAGGGGCGCAGCAAGTTATTTGTATTCTGGAAAGTTCTGTATTTATATGCCTAGCCAGCCAGTCTTCATTAATATCTATTGGGAGTCGCTTATTTCAGTAAAAGTTAAAATTATCATCCAACCTTATGCAAAATGAAACGCCAAATGCACTCGGCATAAAAATAATATTGAAAATTGAAGAAAGAAGTGTAAACGCACGAGTGAACAGTGATCGGTCCAGTGAACGTACTATTGAAGTAATGAACGAACTGAACATTCACTTAACTTGACTGAATGATTACTCTAGGGACACTGGTTTTAATCGTTCATGTAGAAGTCATGTCTCGATGAAAGTGTTTGTTGTGAAGTAAGATGTTTGTACAAGTTAATTCTTACATCAAACTGTGTACTCTTCAATCTTTCTTTAGATTGTTTTTGACATTGCATATTATCTCGATTTTCACCTTGGTTAAGACGAAAGCGCCAGGGTAGCCCGCGAAATTAAAATTTTCTTACGTTTTTTACAATTTGCTGGTCAGTATTAAGTTGTACGTTGATTAAAATATGATTCGCGACCGTAGACAAATATGTATTTACAGAATTATAATCATTAAAGTCATCAACACAACTCTCTAAGACCAAGTAATCCTATTGAATGACTATTTCATGAAATCTTGAAATTTAGGATTATACTAACTTAACAAGTTGTATTACTGATTCTAATGATTATAATACTGTAAATACATATTTGTTACAGTCGCGAATCATATTTTAATTAACGTACACCCAGACACTAAGCTGCAAATTGCAAAAATCACAAGAAAATTTGAATTTCGCGGGCTACCTTAGGGCTTCCCCCTTAAAACAAAAAAATATTATTATCTTGATTAACTAAATTAATCGAAAAAAAAAACAGAAATAATAAACCAGTTAAGTAGTTTAGTGGTCTAAGCAAGTCTAAGGCCAAATAGCACTGAGTCAGCTTTAAAAGCGCATAAAAGTACATAGATTTAAAACCAAAACCTACTTTCCATATATGCACAGGAACACGGCCGTTCAAAAACTCCGCTGAGCCGTTTAGTTTAAACATTTCGAAGCTACTGTAGGAACAGATTGCCCGTAGGGACGGGGCAATTGTTTCACTTGCCTCCTGCAACTTGCACTGCATAGTGAACAGTTGATGCACGGCTTTGCATTCACTCTTACAGTTTTATTTCCTTTCCCTTTAACATGTAAAATGGGGTAGGGAATAGGGATCACAGTTTCAAAACCTATTTTAGTTTTTTGGGCACGGAAACTGTTGCTTTGGTATTTGAATGGGGGGTCTCGTTTTAAAAAAGTAAGGATAGTCATGAATATTAGGTTCATTAAAGTATACATCATTTGTGTATTCAAGGTCAGAAGGTCAATTCTCTTAATTTAAAAACGTTCAAAATCTAGTCACAATCTCATCTCAGCGGCAATCAATGTCAAAACATTTGTCAAAATGGATTCGGCGCTCAATGCCACATTCGCAAAATGCCACACTATCAAAAAGACAGTCTCAAAAAGTCTTATCACATAATAATGTGCGATTTACCATAATAACAATAAAATATTGTTAAAGTCACTTAGAAAGAAAGAAAAATAGGTTTATTTGTCACAGAAACATGTAGGGAAAAGTATTTTTGACAGATTGAGACTGAACAGACTGTGAACGTTCTTAAAATTACGGGAATTGCTCCTCAGATCAAGTGGGGTTTCATGGACGACTCTGATCTCCGGTGTTTATGTGGCGTCCCTCCACAGACAATGGCTCACTTCCCATTATCCACCGCACCCTGTCACCTGCACTCGGGATGACCGTAACGGCTTCGTCAGCGAACGGCATTCGCGTAGCTGAATTTTGGGCCAAATAAATTAACAGAACTTTATATTTTTTCGTGTTATCTACCACGCGGGCTCAGTGCGGGTTGTTGTCACATGTCTTCGAATTTTTGGTTCTAGGACATGCCGGATTCCTCACGATGTTTTCTTTCACCGTTTTGAGTACAGTGGTGATAAAATAAATAATTTACACAAAGTGAAACGCCTGTCTGGGTTCGGACCTACGATCTACAACTAGTAAGTCGCAGCCATTACCATTAGGCTACAAGTGCTCCCAAAAAACGCTTGAAAGTGTTAAAATTCATAATGCAACGAATGACACTATGAAATCGGCGTAGCCCATTAAATTAGTATGTACATACGTCAGCACATCAAGATACCCGAAACTGTCAAATTGTCCCAATCAGCTTTGAATCTTATGCTTTAGCGATAAAGTTGAAAAGCTATTAAAGAAATTTGACAGATTGTAGTAGTTTGATGTGCTGGCGTCTGTACTATATAGATTTAGACGACTGGAGGGCTAATCAACATCTGCCTAGCCTTTTCCCAACAATGTTGGGGTTGGCTTCCAGTCAAGCCGGATGCAGGTAAATACCACTATTTTACATGGAGCGACTGCCTACCTAATCTCCACAACCCAATTACTGGGTATTACGGTACCCCTTGGTAAGACCTGTCAGACTTTCGGGTTTCTGAGGACTCGTAACGACTGTCAAAGATCCACGAATGGCAGCCGGGACTAACAGCTTAACGTGTTTTTCGAGGCGGCGCGGGAGATGGTCAGCTATGCATGGGCTAACCGCGGCAAGCGTAGCTTAACCTGATCGATCGACCCGTAGGAAGTCAAAAATAGACATACCAACAGACAGACATTGACTATAAAGCCGTCTGTCTGTTCGTATGTCTATTTTTGACTAAAAATATAAAGCAAAAAGCTTCGATAAAGATATAAAACAGTTCTCGTTCTTTCCGTTCAGAAGTCTTCGTCATTAATGTAAAATGGTAAAAGTATATTTTTTATTTACCTTTGTACATAACAAGAAGCACTTTATATTTCCTTTTACCAGATCTGTATGTAAATTCACTTTTAAAACTACCGTCCATAATCTATACAGGGAAGAAAATATTATTCCGTTCAGTCCAATCGGCCTTTGAGCCACGTCGGGTATAAATTCGTCTCGAAGACTTCTCGATAAAAGGCTACCTAATAACGGTTATGTTATGTAGATGTTGTGATGTTCTTTTTTATGAATTTTAAAGCTTATTAAGTATCACAGTTTTCCTGTGTTTAGAAGTTGGGTTTAACTTTAGCGGCCTTATTACAAAAAAAGGTTTAATCTTAGTCAACTGTACCATTGAGCCATTTTTAAATTTTGAACTATAATCTGACAATGTTACAGTTCTAATTACAAAAACTGACGTTAAACCCGAGTCTAAGTTGTCAATTTTGCATTAAAAACTTTAAACGTTTTTCGGAATAAAGTTCAAAATACAGTAACTGGCTCAAAGGTTTAGGCTAGATCAAAGTTAGAACTCGGTTTGTAATAAGACGGTAGAGGTTTTTTTTTTTTTCTTAAGGAAAAGGTTAATTGATAAAAATGTAAGTTTATGGGTTTAGCTAGTAACGATTAACCTTGCACGTGTGTGCAAAACTATAATTATCACTTTTTACTTAAATAAGGATTGAAAATTGAATATTTATTTTCCAAAATATAATCTAAAGACATAGAATTGACACGTTACAAATGTCAGTGTTACAGTCCGGCCGTCAAGAGAATGCCGTTCTGACACCTGTCATTGCGACATTTCTAGTAGCTAATAAATATCAAATTCGCAAAACACGTATTCTTTTGTAGGTACATATGAAACTGACAGGTGTCAGGAAAGCATTCTCTCAACGGCCGGTCTGTAAGTACATACAGACGCCAGCACATCAAGCTACTACAATCTGTCAAATTTCTTTAATAGATTTTCAAGCATAAGGTTCAAAGTTTTTACTATAAATGGAAGAATATTACCGATTGAAATTTTAACTTTACTCGATCTGCATTTATTTCAATCACATGTAGGTAAGCCAAATTACATGTCAATATACACACAAGTCTCATCACTCAAGATGTCCCACATAAATCTGCGACGATTTGCTTCCGCGTCCAGTGTTGTTGAAATAGTGCCAGATTTACGTCCAACGCCTGCAATTTCTGTTCTTGTATATAATAAATTGATAATAGAAAATACGACACGAAAAAACAAGTGCCATAGGAATTGAAATATTATTTTTGAAATCGATCCCGTCTGTGAGAGGGAGTGGGCTGTAATCCACCACTCGGGCCTAGTGCGGGTTGGTAGATGTCACATAATGTCTTCGAATTTTGGGTTCTAGGACATGCTGGCAGATAGCTGATGTTATAAGAAGTAACATAAGTTACTTTTATTTTAGAAATAGAATTTGGGTTCCGCGCAAAAAATAAAACCCATGAAATTCAATAAGTACTCGAACGAAGTCGCGGACACAGCTAGTAGGTACAATATAAAAATGACTGATTCTAAATTTGGCAGAAGTTGCCCCCGACGGCTGACTTCGCATGTCGAGAACCGGCCACGTCTGTCCGAATCTACGTCAATACATTAAGTCTCCACTGCGGAGCTGACTACAACAGAAAATGATACATGCAAATAGCCACAACACAGATATCCAATCCTACCGTTCACTTCGTACAATCGCTCTAGAACAGCTCACTCACTCATTCGATTGCGTGTGGGATGGCCCTGTACACGTTCACGGTTTCACACACGCTTAGATCTACCGCGTAATTGTTGTCTATGTGTGTGTAGAGATTGAAGTACGTGTGGAGGTAAGGTGTATTCGTGTGCGTGAGTGAGTGAAGTGTTTTTCTCCGTGGTGTGCGTCCAGCCAGTGTGACCCATATACCGTTCGTTGTGGCAACATAAATTATGGGACCAATTGTTTCCTATATGCCTATTGTGTCTTCCATGCATTTATTTAGGGGCTATTTTGTTAAAATGACACACGGCCATTACTCTTTTTGTGTTTAAAATAAAAGTGATTTTTATAGACTTTAAAATTTATTGGGGACGTTTTTAGGTAATTGGGACGTTAAACCGGGTTCTATGGTTATGGTATGTTTTTCTCAATTTAACATAGTGCGTTGATTTATTTTATGCGTGGTTTAGTTTTATTTATGGATTGTGGTGAATTTTATTGTTCAGAACCACCTAGATCTAATTAACTTCGATCCAAAGAACAGAACACAAGCGCTGGGGCTCTGTCTCGCATAGGGTTTTAGCATTATGCTGAGCGATGGCCGTTTTGCGTGGATATTTTCCCCCAATTTGTTTTTTTTTTTTTGTTCTTTTTCTGCGTCAAAACTTATTTTACTTCTGTCTTAAACATTAAGCTACTTAGTAACACTATCAGGTTCATCGTTATAAACACTCCTAGCAAAAATAATCAAAATGAAAATATAAACAAGAAAATAAAAATAAGCAACAAAATAATATCGTATACTCTTCCAAGCATCTCCATAATTCGTTTTGGAAGCTAGTTCAGCGTCCATAAGAAAATAAAACCACACACGGTATATATTTACTCGTTATTTATGTATGTAAATGGCAATTTCGCGACCTATTTGTCTCCCTTCACTATATATTCCCGCGACGGATCGCCTGGCGCTGTTTCCGCCCGCTGCCCCTGCCGCCTGATGGAGTTAAAAGTCATACTAGAAGGACACTAATAAAATGACCTCTGAGTTTATAGATTTGAATGTAGGTAATTTACTTAGTTTTGCAATCAGTGAACTTCATAGCAGTCTTTAGCTAGGCAGAGAACCTAAAAGTTGTGCTTCCCTGTGTTTGGTTCTTGGCCCTCACATCAAGCAATGGACAAAATTCTCAACCTTTTTTATTGCTTGAGTATGACGCTTTTTGCTACTAGGTTTGTATGTGTGTATGTTATGTTTTTTTGTTGTAATATGCATTTTGTTTGTGCAAAATAAATAATTTTTCTTTCTTCGCTATTTACTGCGTTGGTGTGTCAAACATTAACCTAATTTATTACATGTTATATGTCTTAAATGAGTCATATATGACAACATTTTGTAGACTCCTACATGGGCATAAATGTAAAGTTCCTTTGATAATAAAATCAAGTTTACGATGCCTCTGAGGAAAGAAAACCATTCTTCCCTCCGTCTCTTGCTATTACATACTGGCTGTTGACAATAAAAAGAAACATGGTTTGGTATACCATAAACAATCCTCATGTTCAGTGACCGCCAAATTATCATTTGCTATATGAAAAATAATAAGTATACACCTCAGCTCAACTATATACCCACATTCGCTATCTTTTACGAGAATCTATTTCAGAAATTATGGGATCATAACAATGTCGACGAAAACATCCTTAGCGTGCTTATTTGCGTCTTCCAGTATTTTTCGCGATCATGTGCGATTATTATCCTGTTGACGTGTTGTGGCCAACAAAGTGATGCATGGGCGTAGTCCGCGATTGTTTTGATGCTAACAACCTCTTTTGTTCACTATTTTGGTCGGTGTTTTTTTTTGTCGGTATGCTGATGTAGGTTTCAGTGGTTGGAATGTCACCTCTATTTCTTTTATGTGTGATCAGTGTTTTTTTATTTGATACCTTTCTAATCCAAACTTAATATCCATACTACTTAATATTATAAATGCGAAAGTGTGTCTATCTGTCTGTTACCTCTTCACGCTTAAACCGCTGAAAAGGTTTGGATAAAATTTGGTATAGAGATAGTTTGAGTCCCGGGAAAGGACATAGGATAGTTTTTATCCCGATATTCCCACGGGATCGACACTTATGCGGGTAAAACCGCGTGCCGCTGCTAGTTTATAATACTTTTACATGATTTGTGAATACATACATAAACTCAAGCCTTCTTTCCATGGGGGTAGGCAGATACTAAAAGAATGCCACCTGCCCCGATCCTTACATACTCCTTTTGCTTCGTTTACGTTTATAGAGGTATGTGGAACAGGGTGTAAAGTTCACTCAACCTTCATAGAAAAGGGAGGATCCTCCGACCAGACGGGTGTTGTGTCTGGCGGGTTACTGCCCGATGATGCATGTCGGGCCGTTGTATTTAGGCTAGTTGCGCGGTAAACTCTGCTTGCGAGATGCAGGATTTTGCGTGACGTCAGTATGACGTGTAGTTCTCATGTGACGGTGTAGATACCGCTACATGTAAGTTGTGAGTACTACGCATCCAACCTTTCTGAAGAACATCACCAATAAGGTGACTATACGCATGTCATAATGTGTGTGATTTGTGAATATACCACAGTATAAAAAAAAAAATAGTTATTATAGTCTAGTAAAATTCATGTGATAATTTTGTATTTTGATTAGTGTGTCTCGTTGTATTATGTTGTACTCATGTCTGTGGTCCTATTTTGAAAAATATGAATCGTATCAATATTAATTTTATTCCTAGTGTTCCGCGAACGGTATTTGCGACTTTTCAAAATATTCAGATTTCTTTGAAGTTTAATATCTATGAATGTAACATACACACAATCAGGGGTAGCCAACCAGTCGATCGCGATCGAATGGTCGATCGCGACTATTATTCCAGTCGATCGTGGCAAGGCAAAACATATTTCTAACTACAAACCTGATTTTGCTAATCTAGCGAAAGATGCTCAAAGTCAATAATAAGTACTTAGTTACTAAGAATAATTTTCAGTTTAATATTTTCCCTCTTAATAAAATAAAAAATACTACATAATTGTGTACTGAACTAGGCGGTTTTATTTAAGATTTCAAGAAGTATGTACCTAATTGGTAGATCGCACAGGGTGTCGTCAGTGAACAGTTAAGTAGATCTCAAGTCGAACCAAGTTGGCCACCCCTGGTCTGAATGGTGTGGAAAACCGCTTCGAAATCTGTTGAGCAGCTTAGAAGAACAACGCAGTCACACGAAAATAAACTTTAATACACAAAGAATTAGAATTAGTTTCATGCATGTACAACTGAAATTATTTTTACGGTTGTGCCGCGACAAGTACTAATATCAATTAACTTTGACAATGAGACAAGACTTATTAATAGCGAGTAAGCCCAACAATAAGTGAGACGTGCTAAGGTCACGAAGGTATTAAAGTTATGATGAGCTGATCGTAATCTACTGTTTGATGTCGGCTTACCAGAACTCGGTTGGCGGCGTAGGTACCCGGGGGTAGGTATATAGGATTACCTACTTCAGGTGAATGCAAGAGGGCTTATAATGTTCAAAGGTCGTTATGAGATTACGTAAGCATAAGCAAGAAAGAAAGAATAATGCGTTTACTGGCATTACAGCAAAATAAATACACCTTAAAACTATCAAAACAGAAAATAAAGATTATAATGTCAGATGACAACACAAGGTGTACCACCTCCGCAGGAGACGCCCCGGGCGTCGGGAATCAATAGCTGATTCCCGGCCACCGTACCGTAGGCGCGGGCTTGCGGACCGCGAGAAATGGGCAGCTCGCCGTCCGGTAAGGACCAGGCCCGGGTCGACGGCGTGTTGTGTTCCACGCGCGGCTCAAGGAGATGTCAGCACTAACTGACGGGGTCCACTAGGGCCGATGCCCGCCAGGGTCGCGGGTTGTTCGAAAGAGATACCGGGCCCCTAGCACAGGCAACTGAAGGAACACGGGTGGGTTTTAGTCAGTAAGAGTCTGACACTCCCTTCCGCTCCGCCTAGAGCGGGAGGGGTAGTTTGATGATTTCCCACCCAAAAACAAAATAAAAGATGTACCACCAGACGCTGATTTTCAGCTGCAACCCACGAGTGCCATACGCTGGAATAACAAAACATAGGGATGTGTGTGTCCGTTAAAATAAATTAAGAGAATTAATTAAATGTGATATTATAGAAAAGCTCATACAAAGTCAAATAAAATGTGTGTGTGTGTTGTATTGTGATTAATGAAAAACTAAAATAAATAACCAATATGTGCGTAGGTACCTACTACATACGTAAAAAAAAACATAATCAGCCTATAATATCCTCACTGCTGGGACACAGGCCTCCTCTCTGTGAGAGGGAGTGGGCTGTAATCTACCACGCGTTGGTAATTCAAATTCAAAATTATTTTTTTGGGACAACTAGATCCATCGGTTAGTGTACAAAAACTTAGAAACTATTGTTAGTACCTACTTAAATATACAAAGGACAACACTCACATAAACATCACAAATCACAAATGCCCCTGTGCTGAGACATTCCGCCCCGTCAAGATAACCAACAGGGAGATACCTCCCTAAAAGATCACCAGACGAACAAAATGCCTCAACACAGGCGCACGCACATCTTCAGCTATAGTTTTCAGGATGCTGTTGTGACTACCCCGCACTCTCCTCATAAGTGAACTAGGTTTTTTCCGAATGTCACATTCCGTAATGTCATATTTTGGCTGGCCTGTTGGTCTAGTGGTCAGTGACTATGACTGCTATGCCGGAGGTCGTGGGTTCGATTCCCACCCAGGACAAATGTTTGTGTGATGAGCACGATCATTTGTTCTGTGTCTGGGTGTAATTTATCTATATATGTATGTATTTAGAAATATATAAGTATGTTTATCAGTTGTCTAGTACTCATAACACAAGCTCTGCTTAGCTTGAGACTAGACGGCGTTGTGTGATAGTTGTGGAATATTATTATTATTATTATTATTATTATTATTATTATTATTATTATTATTATCTCCTTTATTCAAATAAATTCTTATAAATTATATTTTTAAATATTAGTATAAAGAAATATAAAAACATTTAAAAATATAAAAAATAGTAGCCCACCGGTATCGGGAACAGGGTCCAAGCTACCGGCGGTCAGGGCTCCAGAGAGAGGAACCTCCTAACTATTCGGGCCGTGTCCAGAAGTACCGCTTTCTGGATCAAGCCCTTGATCCAGCTGCCCAACGAGAGCCTCCTCAGGTGTTGGTCGAGGCTCTTGGCTATTAGACCATTGGCTGTCACGACTATCGGCACAATGATCGCTGAGTCCACATCCCACATGTCGACAACCTCGTGAGCCAAGTCAAGATACTTGATTTGTTTATCTTTCTCGGCTTTCACGAGGTTCCCATCATGCGGGACGGTTATGTCAACAATCATTGCGCGCCGCTCTGATCGATCCACCACCACTATATCAGGCTTATTGGCAACAATAGTCCTGTCAGTGATGATGGATCGATCCCAATATAATGTGATATTACCATTTTCGAGAACTGGGTCGGGCACATACCTGTAGTACGGCACCTCCGATTCCACAAGGTTGTATTTCAGAGCAAGTTGCTGATGGATTATCCTGGCTACAAGGTTGTGTCTATGCAAGTACTCTTCGTTAGCTAGACGAGAACACCCGGAGATAATATGTCTGATTGATTCTCCCGGCCGGTGGCATGCCCGACAGATGTCAACCGTGCCGTCTTTCACAATAAATCTCCGGTAATTGTTCGTCATCATAACTTCGTCCATAATTGCACAGACAAAACCTTCGGTTTCCCCAAAGAGGTCACCGAAACGCAGCCAGGCTACGGACGCTAGTAGATCAACATCGGGCCCATGTAGGGCCCGGAAAAAGCGTCCGTGAAGCTCCTTACTCTGCCATACCTCCATGCGATCATTAGTGTCAAGCACTACTGGCTTGCGCCAGTTCTCTTTAGCCAAGGAGAGCGGGGTGAGGCCCTTGTCCACGGCGACTACATCTCGATGCATCCCCACGTCGGTTTCTAGAAAATATTCCCTGAGACTGCATATCTCGCGATTGTGGAGGGTCTTAGCGTTTAAAAACCCTCGACCTCCACACTTTCGCGGGATATACAGCCTCATTACCGATGACCGTGGGTGATGCATTCGATTTGCAGTCAGCAACGTACGGACCCTCCTATCCAAGGCGTCGAGTTCGGTCTGAGTCCATTTGAGTATGCCAAAAGAGTACATCAAAACCGGCATGACCCAACCGTTGAAGGCGCGCACCTTGTTTCCGCCTGATAGAAGACTATTAAGTACTTTTTTCAGGCGGCCAAAGAAGCGCTCCTTCAACGATTGCTTCATGTCAGTAACATTGATGCCTAACGCTTCCGACATACCCAAATACTTATAGGTTTCGGATGCGGAGAGGGTTCTAAGGTTTGTGGAATCCGAGAGTTGGGTTCCCACGGATTCAACAATCTCCCCTCGCTTTACATGCATGACCGCACATTTGTCCACACCAAATTCCATCCTGATGGCGCTACTGAAAGTTTGAGTTACTTTCAGTAGCTCCATCAGTTGCAAATTGTTGGGGGCAAAGAGTTTTAGGTCATCCATGTAGAGGAGGTGCGATATAACCTGACCACCTCTCCTCAGCCGATAGCCTAGACCTGAATCCTCCAGCAGCGTGCTTAGAGGATTCAAGGCTAAGCAGAACCAAAGCGGACTCAAACTATCACCCTGAAATATGCCTCGCTCGATCCTTATCGGTTCGCTATTCCTCTGAATATTTCGACATCCTGGATATCGAAGGACCGTCCTCCATTGCCCCATACACGACATCAGGAAGGTGCGCAGAGTTGCATCTACTTTGTACAACTCCAACACCCTCATGAGCCATGTATGTGGCACCGAGTCATAGGCCTTCTTATAATCTATCCAGCATGTCGACAGATCCTTTCGGGAACGACGAACCTGTTGGCTAATGGCCATATCAATGAGGAGTAGCTCCTTAGTACCCCGGGACCCGTTCTTACATCCATTTTGAGAGACAGACATGATGGAGTTGGTGTCTATATGTTTGTTAATTTTAGTTCTCAAAATGGATGTAAGAACTTTATAGACCGTCGGTAAACAAGTGATCGGTCTATAATTTTTGGGGTCCGCGGTACTACCTGATTTATGGAGCAGGTGGGTTATTCCTGTCGTTAGGAACTGGGGCAGCGACCCTGACTCTAAGGCTGACTGGAACTGGGATGCCAAGCAGGCGTGCGACCCTTGGAACCATTTAATCCAAAAGTTGTGCAGCCCGTCCGGCCCTGGAGATTTCCAGTTAGGCAACGGTCGGACTGCACGAGCAACATCTTGGGGGCTGATGGTAAGTACCCCCATTTCTGGTATTAGATCGCACGCTCGCTCAATCTTCCCAGTCCAATCACCCTCGGTGTAACTGACAGGCACCGACCAGATGTTTCGCCAGAACGAGCACATGGCGTCATCATCCGGTAGGCACGTGTCAGTAACACCTTGGTCCGGTCGCTCCCAAGCCCTATAAACCCACCTTTCATCACTCTGGAATGTGCGATTCTGAGTGTATCGCTCCACTCGCCGCCTGTACCGACGAATACGGTTCGCCCATGCATACACTTTCTGCTTCAGGAAGTCGATGCGCTCCGTGACACAAGACATATAGTCTTGAGGACTGATATCAGTCCCCAAGAATGCCCGTCTCACAAAGCGCATCACTCTAGGGCGAGTATTGCCCTCCCTGAAGCAGATTAGTTTGCCAATGAGCGCTCTGGCCCCACCAATACGGCGTTCAATTCTGCACTGCCAAGCTGGTACGGCTGGTTTCGGTCGTGTAGCTCTAGAGTCATTGGCAAATTTGACGTGAGCTACACGACATGCCGCTGCAGCCGCGCAGTACAGAATCGAATGAGCATCGGTGAGGTCTTCGCAGCCATCAAAATAGTTTGACAACTGCGAATCCAGAACCGCCACCAGCGCCCTATTTTTGTTATGCATGGGCAAACGAGGTAAGCGTGGCCTAAGTTCGGATGACATGAAGCGATATTCCTGAATCGCATCCTCCAAAGCACTCCTCAATTCCTCATTACATTGGGTACTTACGTTTGTAGCCCTGTCATTACTCCCCTCGTCAGCATGACTTGTATCAGGCTGCGGTAGTAGTACAGCAGTCTGCGACTGGGGGGTGATGACATGGCTACTCTGCATTTCAATTCGCAGGCGATCAAGTACAGTGTCATCCAACATATGGTTACGCTGAATGACACGCACCTGATCCGATAATCGTTGTGCCGAAACGTTGACAGCTGGTTCAAGCACCTGAAACAGAGATAGCATCCGAACACGGTACGCGGTCAGATTGTTTCCCCCCTCTGTAGCCCCATAGTATGAGCGCATGACATTTTCATTGATGGATCGTGTCCATCTCATGCGCTGCACACTTCCGCCGGGAGCTGGGACCCTATCAGAGGCCGGTGGGCCTCGAGGTCCTAAGCCGTCCGGCGGCCGGCGTCCTCCCCGTCGACGAGCAGGTGGTGGCGTCGTGGGCGGAGAGAAGTACTCGTCGCTCGAGCTCGACGCAACTGCCGCGGTCGGTGTCGTCACAGCGCTCACAGTGGGGCTGGGTACCGGCGGCGGCGAGGCGGAGCTGAGCGAAGAGTCCGGAGGTGGTAGGCGTGCGAGACGTCTAGCGGCGGCAGATCTTGTCAACATTTCATTCTATTTTGTGTTCTTGTTCGTTTTTATACAGCATTATTTGTTGAAGGTGACATGACAGATGTCACCTCCTCCGGTTCGGCAATTTTTCGTTTAATATTATCAAAATATGGTCCATTGAAGTACTATTTCTTTATAAGATTATATTAAAATTGAGAAGTTATAGGGCTATGGCTGTAGTATGTCCAAATGGTTATCAAAACTGCTTTTATAAAATAAATTACTTAAACTGTAAATTGTTGGACCTGTTGACATTGGTGTTGCCAGATTATTATTATTATTATTATATGCCTTAATTTTTTTGGTTCTAGGACATGTTTTCCGTCATCGTTTTGAGAGCAGTGGTGATGAAATAAATTACGCAATGTACGCAAATTACGCGCCTACCTAGGTTCCACCTCACAACCCAACAATTCGGAAGTGGGGGCTGTTATCACTGAGCCACCACTATCTTGATGTGATTATTTTGCAGATTTTAATTGATTTGTTTTTTTTTTTTTTTTACTTGGAAGGTAGGAAACAATGTGACTTGGATGGAAAGGTAATTTTGGATGGCGGCGTACACGTGGCAGTCAATGTTCACGGCCTCTTTATAAGTCCAGGTAAACATAAGAGCGTTAATCCAGCGCGGGCTGGCAACGTCGCATTTCTAGTGGTTCTTCGTGATTATTTTATTTTTAAACCAAAGTAGATTTTTTTTTGCAGCCATGCACAAGATCATTGGTATGAATGAGTTTGTATGCTATTTTTTTTATCAGTTATTTTGGTATTTACTTACTCATAAAAATAGTGGTGATCACAACTTATTCCATCTCTTTATGAGAACAATCCTGCCTGGCCTGCTCTCAAAACGGTGAAGGAATATGTCGTGAACCGGCATGTCCTAGAACGAAAAATTCGAAGACATGTGACATCTAGCAGCACGCACTGGGCCCGCGTGGTGGATTGACAGGAAGCCCGTGTCCCAGCAGTGAGAACATTATGCTGATTATGCTATAGAACAGTTTCTTTGTTTTTATGGAAAGAGTACCTACAAGCTGATGAATTAAAAAGAGGTACAAAAAAACAAGAATTCTGTTTACGTTTTCCTGCTAAATAAACATTTCGTAGCAACAAACACTCCTTTTAAAGGTCAAAATTACTTTTTTTGGCATTTTCGTTCGACAAAGATTCTCTTTGATGCCTCTGTTCGACAGGAATGTCGTAAAAGAACATTTTCATACAGTTTCCTTTATTATTTTGTGTTTTGAAAAAAAAATGCTGACTTTTTGAGATGGCGCGGATTAAATCAATCTTTGGCTGTGAAGAGAGATTTTTTTTTATAAGGCAACGAATAAGAAAAAGTAAGTATTTATTTAAAAAACTTTTTTTTATTCGTTGCCTTTTTTATAATATATTTTTTTAGGTAGCTCTAGCTTAAGGGGCCGTCGAATTACGCTTGCTAATGCGTAGTTCATACAAACATAATACAAAAATAATTTGTAAATCAAACATATTCCTAAGGTAGTGTGTATTTATTTCGATTGGATTACAGAATATCTAGGTTCCCAAATATATATTTTGAAAGGACTCTGTTAAAAAGACGAGATATGAGGAATTTCAAATTTGTAGGTATAGAAAACTTATTTTTCTCATAACTCTTCTTTAAATCAGTGTCCATTCAAAATATATATTTGGGAACCATATTCTGTAATCCAGTTGGAATAAATACACACTACATTAAGAATATGTTTGAGTACAAATTATTTTGGTATTACGTTTGTATGAACTACGCATGTTCCGCCGCCGCCGGCCCCTTAAGACAGAGAGTTGTGGAAATGAGAAACGGAGGCCCAGGCCCTGCAGTGGGACAATATAGGCTAATAATTATGTTTTAAAGAATTACCCCGGTTTTTAGGGTTCCGTACCTCAAAAGGAAAAAACGGAACCCTTATAGGATCACTTGGTTGTCCGTCCGTCCGTCTGTCTGTCAAGACCCTTTATCTTGGGAACGCGTGGAGGTATCGAGTTGAAATTAAAACCATATACTCAAGTCTGCGGTCCCTTGAAGCTGTGAAAAAATCAAACTTCTAAGTTAACGTTAAAAAAAGATACGGCCGTTTATGCCGCAAAAAACATATATTTCTACACTCTCAAGGGAATCAAAATGTATAGGGTACTTCCTGTTGACCTAGAATCAAGCAAGAAAAAAGGTCATGTAGCACAAGTAAAGGACAAAATCCGAAAACCTTTTTTGTACGGGACCCTCGGTGCGCGAGACCGACTCGCTCTTGACCGTTTTTTTAAATATGATTGCTTATCTTTACTTAGGGCTGATTTCTCAATAGTCAGAAAACTTTTATCTCAGAATTAAATATTGTAGTTTGACAGCTTTTGTATAGAGAATATGTCAAACTGTCAGATTTATTCTTTAGATAAAAGTTATCTGAGTATTGAAAAATTTGCCCTTAGTAAATTAAATTGTCTAGAAAGTCGATTCTATTGCAGGTCATATTTTAATGGACAGTGTTGCTCGATTATGAAACACCTGCTTTCATCACCGTCAGTGGATTCCTATGCTAATGAAGATTGACTATCACACACAACAGCATTTTGTGGCCCAGTGCTTCTACTGCATCAAAGAAAATGTACCGTTGAAATCTACGTCACGGCATCACGATAACACAGATAAAATGTATGGCTAAGAAGACGCTTTTGAATTTCCGTCCATGATAACGTTTAACATGCACTTATTTCCATACATTTCATGAGCATGGCTAGAGATCATCTGCCTTGCCTTTTCTCAACTATGTTGGGGTCGGCTTCTAGTCTAACTGGATGCAGCTGAATACCAGTATTTTACAAGGAGCGACTGCCTATCTGACCTCCACAACCCAGTTACTGGGTAATACGATACCCCTTGGTAAGACTGGTTGTCAGACTTTTGGGCTTCTGACTACCCGTAGCGACTGTCAAAGATCCACGAATCACAGCCGGGACCAACAGCTTTACGTGCTTTCCGAGGCACGGAGGGTCTTATTATGTACAGATGGTCACCCATCCACGGAGCAACCGCGGCAAGCGCAGCTTACTGATCGATCGACCCGTGCGGCTGTTATTACTTAGCCAGCGAGAAGCTCCTCCTGCCCTATATCAAATCACCCCAGAAATAAGTGAGCGAATATTTCTTGTCCCCCATTAACTAATTACATGAAAAACGTTGTCATAAAAGCTTTTTATTACAAAGTCTCCTGAATAAAGACTGAATGGCATTAATTTGCGGAAAATAATGTTCTGATATTCTTAGCACCTAACTAAGAAGAATGCTAAGATGGTTTTTCTCGCTTGTCGCGTGTGAAAAGCATTGTTTGAAAAAACTTTTCATAGCCATCTCCATTGCCCTTTGGGTGACTTTTAGCCTTCTTAAAAGGTCCATAGGCCCGAGTATTTGTTGCTTGAAGTGAAAGATTATCACTCACACACATCCATTTACACGACCGATTTACTAGAGCAACATTGACCGAAGAGCCTTTAAGAGTAACCATACGAAGGTTGCACAGTCAGCCCAGACTCCAAACTGCTTGTCACTCTTTTCAAAAGAGGAGAAGAATTTACGTAACAAAGCAGAACACCGGAAACAAAAACACCCTTTGTACAGACGCCAGCACATAAAGCTACCCGAAACTGTGAAATTTTCCCAATAAATTTTGAACCTTATGTTTTAGCGATAAAGTTGATAATCTATTAAAGAAATTTGACAGATTTTAGTAGCTTGATATGCTGGCGTCTACGCGTCTGTACAAAACCAACATTTAAATTAACATACAAGCCACGGCGCGGCGGCGCTCATACAAGTACACGTAATAAGCTTGTTTCCTCAAAGCATAGCTATGAATGCTCGTCACTCGATATTTCCTCCCCTCATCCGTCACGCCTCTAAAATTACGTTAAAGCGCGAGTCACATAGTAAGCGTGGTTGTGTCGTTTTGTTATGGGTGAAATAGTTCGTAATATATCGTACTAGGTCAAAACAACACTGGGTCAGAAGTTTTATATTTCCATCACATAATAATAATCATTTAATATAACATTTTTATGGGCCTTATAAGAAGGCTAAAAGTCACCCAAAGGACAATCGAGAGGGCTATGCTTGGAGTTTCCTTGCGTGATCGAATCAGGAATGAGGAGATCCGCAGGAGAACCTAGGTAACCGACGTAGCCCGAAGAAGGAGAATTTGGGAGCTCTTATTTATACACGTTAGCGTCGGTTTCGGGTTGTTACGCCGGCTGGGTTGCTTTCGTCGTGAATGGAAGTAGAATGTATGGGCAGTTATTTTATTGGCTATCCCTTTTTCTTGGGTATCAACTGGTAGTGATGAAGGTGGGATTGATTTAAGGGTCCTTTTTGTTGTACAAAAAATGGGCTTGGGACTTGGCAATGATTTTGGATCTCGAATGAATGCGTGCCACAAACAAAATTCTATTGAAGTAAAAATAACGTAAACGAAGCAAAAGGAGTATGTAATGTGGCGTGGTGGCGGTGGGCAGATGGCGTTCTGTAGTTTCTGCCTACCCCCATGGAAATAAGGCGTGATTATAAATAGGTACTTATGCTATGTAAAAAGAACTGAACTAAACCTGTTTAATCTAGTCAAATCTTAACTCCCAAAAACACCTGCAAACGTAATAATAATAATCCAAAAACATAACTGACTTTGTTAACCCTACCTCCACTTCTTGGCAACATTCAACAAATTCAACTTTCAAACTTACTCCTTGTTAGTGACATTTGTACAAATTGCAAGTGAGATTCTGAGTAAACCGAATAATTCTGTGTCGCTTTTATCGTCTAGCTAGATGGAACAAGAACTCGCACGTTAGTTCTTTCCTAGTTATTTTGACGCTCATAAAATTGATTTTTTTAGAATGTTTTGAGAAGAGGTATGGTTATTTGGTTGTCTGTATAGTTACGCTGGAGAACCGAGGTAACCGACATAGCCCGAAGAATTGCCAAACTTAAGTGGCAGTGGGCAGGGCACATTGCTCGCAGAACAGCTGGCCGATGGGGCCGAAAGGTTCTGGAGAGGCGACAGCGTACCGGAAGACGTAGCGTTGGAAGGCCTCCCACAAGGTGGACCGACGACCTTGTGAAGCCCGCAGGAACCCGTTGGATGCGAGAAGCACAGAACCGGTCGAAGTGGAGGTGCTTGGGGGAGGCCTATGTCCAGCAGTGGACGTCTTTCGGCTAAAATGATGAGGCTTGTGTTGAGAGAGTTTTCTAATTACTCAATTGCGGCGGCCCAAAAGGAGGGTAATAATTATATTTTTACTGAAATTATTACTAAGCTTTCTATCCCTTGCGGTAAAAGAGTTGGAATAGGAACGACTAAATATTTATGAATCCACCCACAACTTTAATTGCATACGATTATCAAGTATCTGTGCAGTGTGCAGTGAGTGTTTTGCCGAAAACTTTGCCTTCATTATGTTATGTGCATGTAATAAACTATGTCCTTTCATTGTCTTCTTTATTTTTTTAATAATAATGTGCAGTCTTGTAGGTATAACACGTTAAAAACGAATAAAACTCAATCCAATCGAGTCAAAATCAATAAAGGTACAAGAAACGAAAATTTCTACCAATAATAAATGAATGAACCAGTTGAACAAGCCGATACCGCGGTCCCCTTGGAAGTGTGAATCTCTTCAGAGCTGTTGAAACGTTTCGGCACCAGCAACTATCTAGTGTTCTTCAATAGTTTGTGGAACGATTTGAAAACGTTCTCTCGTTCGTTCGTAGGTATACCTATGCTGCGTACCCGTACTCTAGTTTGTCGTATAAAAATGATGTCGCTGCAATTTTTATGTAAAATGTTTTTATGTTACGGGTTTTTCGTAGTCTCGGTACAAATAAAAATGAATATATGTATATGCGAACACACATTATCTTAAGAGACAGCGCCTGTAAGATGTCTGATTGATTTGAAGCGGAGATGTTTCATGAGTGAATGGAAAAAGGAAATGGGCGATGCTTTTTGTAAGAATGCTGCTCTGGTGATAATATTTGTTTATATTTCGGTATTTAGTAGAAAAGGACTCTAAAAATATGATTCGAGAGACAAAACCCGTACTGCTCAACTGTTCTACCAACTTAATGTTTTACCAATAACCCTGTATATATAAAAAAAAACAAAAGAAACATGAATGGGCCTTCTAAACCCGCGATTTCTCCAAATCCGCCATCAATATGACACTTGCCTTCCAACTCTGTTGACTCTTTCAAGTTGTGTGGGATAACAGGCAGCTGATATGCCTTGTTTTTCTTTCATTACGCCAATTTAAGGCAAATATAGCTAGAGACGTTATAATCTTCCTTTTGACTTTACGTCTAATTAATATCCTTCTATTTATGACGAGCTCTATTTTTCTTTTGTATTTGTGGTAATTCAAATAGGTACACACGCCAGTACATAAGCTACCCGAAACTGTCAAATTTTCCCAATCAGCATTGAACCTTATGCTTTAGCGATAAAGTTGAAAATCTATTAAAGAAATTTGACAGATTGTACTATCCACGCGGCCAGACTTTGATTCATTATAGTGTTACATACATTTATTTTAGTAGTACTTAAGAATTTGGAATATTTCGTGCATAAGCAGCCTCTAACCTGAAGTTCCCACTGCTGGGACACAGGCCTCCTCTTTCTATAAGAAGGAGTGAGCCATGGGCCCAGTGCGGTTTGTTGGATGTCACATTTCTTGGAATTTTTGGTTCTAGGACATATTTCCTCACGATGTTTTCCTTCACCGTTTTGAGAGCTTAAGTGAAACCCTCGTGACACCCAGATCTCAATCTCTCTCAAGAGGCCAAGAGACCAAATTAACTTCTGGAGGTGGGCTGGTTGGAATAACCATCGGTGGCCGCCATGGTCCACGCATAATGGTTCACTTAAAGGACTAAGTGTGGAAACCAAACCCATAATATAGACATAGAGAGCATTGGTAATGAAATAATTTACACAAAGTAAAGTGTCTGCTTGGATTCGAACCCAAGACCAGGCCGGGTCACTACTGCTCCTGTGATTAACAGACGTGACGACAATAAGCTTCTTTTATTAATAGGGGCTCTGGAGATTGGGTGTTCCTAAAATTTTATAAAATATTTTTGTCTCTTTTTATTCCCCTTTATTTTTCTCATACATCGCGATGTCAGTACTGATATTCCAGAAAAATACCTCTTTAACCTAGACTAAATATTATAAATAAAAAAACACATCTTACGAATTCTGAAACGTAACGCAATAAACTGTACGTGACGAGGCAAAAAATATTTTGCGAAGAAAAAATAATGTTTGTCACCTTCACTTGTTTTTGTCGAAAGACGTTATTTTTTTGATGAAAAATAACAGGACAGCTAGAAAAAACAGAAGACGTTCAAAACAAGTGACTACAGGGCGTAGAATGGTATCGAATTTCGTTGGACAGTGGAACATTCTAGGTTAGGACTAGAACTAAAATGTTTTGAGAAAGCTCCTTGAAAGATTTTCGAATGTAAGATGTCCATAAAGGTACACACTACACACACAACTATAATAGTAGTGTCTGTAGATATTGTCTTCAAAAATATTGACGTGATGAGTTTATCTGACATAAGACTATTACTTTAGCAAAGTTATTAAAATAAACGCTTTTTTTTCATTTCATCTAACCTTTGTTCAAATGAATCAGTAATCATCATCATCCTAATTTTAGCCAAAAACGTCCACGTCTGGACATAGTCTTCCCCCAAACACAGGCACTTCGACCGGTTCTATGCTTCTTGCATCCAGCAGATTCTTGCGGCCGTCACCAGGTCATCGGTCCACCTTATGGGAAGCCATCTTGGGTGGCTTTCGGCCTTCCAATCATCTTAGCGTGTCGATAGCTATCTAAATGGACTCTGCCAAGAATTCGGCTACTTGTTTGGCGCCCTCACCAGCGTCCATCAGTTCCTGTAACGTGCAGCTGACAGGACACGCAGGACACGATATTAAGTGTCCCATCGTTTGTGGAACAGCACCACATTTACACTCAAAGCCGGAGTCGTCTATGAATCTACACCTGAACAGGTTTCCCTTGCTTCGGCCAACCTGGGTCCGGAGTCTGTTTAAAGACTTCCAGGTTACCCAAGGTAACTCATGTGTGTAGTTCATGCCTTCTAAAGAGGCCCATAGTGAATAATTCAGTAATACCATGGTAAACCAATCATCTAGGATTACAGAAGTACGTAGAAACATCTTATAAATGTTAGTGTTATCGTTTTTTCTCAGTAACAACAATTATTCCATTGAACATCAAGAAATCAAAAAACCAATACTATTGCGCACCTATAAACGAATGCCCCATAATTACTCCTGTTATTCGACCAGTAGTCCTATGGCCCATAAAGGGTCCCAGGCCATTGGGCGGGCCGCAACGGTAAATCACCCATACATTACTCCTAGACGAAGAGACATTGTGACGTGTACAGGTAGAGAGAGACAGACATATAGGGACGAAAGAGAGGGAGCCTGTATGTAACATTCTATTCGTTAATTGGGTTGGAGATTGGTTGAAAGCTTTATCGATGGGTATGGCTTTTGGGAAGTTGATATGATAGTTAAATTATGGCGGAAATTGATGGGAAAAGCTGATATTTAAACAAAATTAGTTCAGGAAATTTATAAGCCAAGGGTTGTGAAATTAATACGAGTATATGTACTTAATTAATTGTGAAAATTACTGTAAAGTGTACTGCCGATGTTTATTAATTAATAAATAAACATATAGGAAAAGGTATAATTTATCTCATTAATATCAGGCCTATTTTAATTACTGTGGGCGTACTAAGTGGGTAGTGCTGGTTATTGCGCAATAGAAAAACGGTTTGCAGTTCAAATCAGATTATAATTTCATGAACAATTATTCACACACTGTTGTTACGTTGTTTTTTTTGTACCTACACAGCTGCGTTACTAATAAGTAAAGTAGCATTTACCTGAAAACATCAGTAGTACATTTTGAGGTTTCCGAGTATTATATTTCATTGTAGTTTGTACAATTGACTTTGGCCTGCACTTGATAGAAGGACTCATTCCTTCAACTGTATCTTGTCACTAGACTCTTTAGGTATCACTTTCTCACAATTAATTACTTTCCTAAAACCTATTAAATAAGTTTGCACAATAAATTAGATTAAATATTGAAAGGTTAAGTTGCAATGTTTACATACAAAATTTGATATGTCATTCAGTCGAACGTCAGTTTGACAGTTTAGAGGCGACCTCTGGCGTTCGCCGATTCACAGTTGTAGTTTAATCGATATTCTAACATATTGATTGCTGACCATCGAAATAATATCGTGTGGAGCAATCCTTCATAATTTTCAGCTTTCAGTAAAAATACATAATAAACTAAATAACCGAAAGCGGAAATAAAAGTAGTTTTTTCATTAAGCATAGACATATTTCTAGAAATTTTTAATCTGTGGATTGTCTTTGACATAGTGTGGCCAGAGGTGTCAAGCGATTCTGCGCGAATTAAAACAATGGGGTAATTAGTTAATTAGACAGGTTTTTAGGATTAGGAATTGAAAATAATTTGTTTGTTGGTCTGGATCATGAAGATTCTTATTGTTTCAGCGTTTAAACGTCACGTTGTGTAGTTGTTAGTGATTTTCGAGAATTAAGTATCTTGGTGTAATGTTTGTCCTCGTCATCATGTGTGGATAATTTTACCTGCAATATGGGAAATTTTAGAAATGCTCCGTCTATTTCCGGCTGATCTCCATGACAGGATGAGAATCATAAGTTAGCGTCCTTTTTACATGGAGACGTGCTCGATACAGGAGCAAATTCTGTTCCCTGTTTTATAAGGTAAGGATTTGTTGAAATAGTGTTTGGAAGTGGTCTGTGAGCCCTTCTCTGGCTGTTAAAAGGATATTGTCGTGATCCATGAATATTACTTACAGGATTATAATTGCGCACACGCAGACAACTGTCCAGCCAGTCGAGGATCACAGTCAAGTGCTTTCTTCATCAATCAACCGTGAGTATTTCACCCGCTGACTATTTATCATGGATTCCTCAGTGTTAACCACGGGATTAAAATATTGTTCAAGGGAATGAGCCCAGCCACGTGGGTAACCCTCGTAGCTCCTATAGTCACTGGCTAATGTTCTAGCCTTCTAGATTTCCAAGCCCGGTCACCTCAAGGAATGTTAATTAGTTTCAAACTATATTATTAGGTCTCCGTATTGTCGTTTCCAGGAGAGGCACCTCGAGAGGTTCGCCTCGCCGCCAGGATCGAGAGTAGCGTCTGGGGCCTGGACGCGAGACCCGTCCCTCGAGTCAGCTGGAAGCCTCTTGCTGGGACGACTGTGCGGCAGGCGGAGTCCGTCTAGCGATAAGCGCAGGCGGGACGGTTTTTTTTTATAATAGAACATTTAAATACATTTAATACGGTTTGTATAAGAACCGGTTATGTACTATAGTCCGGTTTTCAATAGTGGAAACCGGTCTTCTACATCAGGATCTTGGGTTCGACATTCGGTGTGCATCAGGAATTATATGGTTGGACACCTTCATCGGCTCCTGGATCCGGGACCCTTATTGTCCCTGGCGCCCATTTATCTTTTAGTCACGTTTCTTTTAATAACTGGAAGGTTAGGTATCTTAAACTTTCAATTTATAATATTTAATTTTAATAACCGAACAGTACTGGGTTTATCTCCACTCCCCACGCCCATAGCTCTTTCAACTGAAGTTTAAGCTGGCTGGCAATCATCTAAATAATTTAAATTAACCTACCTAAGGTAGATTTGTTAGAGCCAATTAGTATCGTTTAAGATTACTTATATATCAAATTTAAACCTTTTTTAATATACAGTGTATGACTTAGTGTGTTGTTTACTTTTATTTTAATACCTAACCGCCTACCTAGATTGTCGTAAGAGGTCACAAATATTAATTTGTAACACTGTAGATACACGATACAACCAGATACGGAACGCGAGACAGTTTCTGAGCACATGTTGTCCGTACGATGTCCATTGGTCAAGTCCCCCGCCGCTTCGCCGATCGCTCCTTTATACTGGTAGCAAAACAAGTCGAGAAGCGGGGCGGTCGGAGAAGTGGAGTGACGTACTTGTCGATGGCGTGATCGGCTTAGAGCACGGCACGGTACGTCACGGCACGGCACGGCCCGGCACGACACGGCACGGCACGGCACCGCCGACAAACATAATATTATATTGTTGTGGATTCACCAGACCTTTACGAGTTATGTTTTAAGACCGGACACATATTCCGAATGTAGCACCCTATTTGTGAGTAACATTTCAATCACAATCCGAAAGATTTCCAAATTGCTAAACCTCAACTACGTAAATAACGCTTTGAATTTTGTTCAACCGTCAAAATGAAAGCTTTGCCATTGTGTGTTACGGAATTACCCTGCCATTCGATATAAAAGCGGCCAAGTGTAAGTCGGACTCGCACAATAAGTGAAAAAACGACGAAAAAAGCACATTTATTGTATTTTTTTTTAACTTTAGTTTGTTCAAGTCTCTACCTATTACGGTTCAAAATAAACAGCCCTGTGACAGACAGACGAACAGCGAAGCCTTAGTAATAGGATCCTGGAACAAGCAAAAACGGAAAAGCATAAAACACAAAAAAATATTCTTACGCTCATCGCTTCGCCTTGAATTGGACACAACTAAAGCGTAAATAACAAGAAAATCACCATTCCTTTTAATAAAAATACAGCCAGTCCACTCGACTTGCCCTATTGAAAACAATCGAAGCCGACTTGCTGGACGAGCGATTGGCAAAGCGCAGCTTCAGCCAGACAATATGTCTTTTGTCGCTAACTGTACATAGTCGAGCGTTCCATTGTAATGCTAAACTGTGCTAGATTGCGATGCCGACCAACATTGCCTCCTGAGATTATACACCTACTGTGCTCGACTGTACCGCGTAGATAGGTGAAGTGTGCTGTGGGACTGTTTGATTGAGGTGTAAACGCTCATTGACTTGACTCCAGTTTTTGGTAGAGGGATGGACTTAGTCGCAGTTGTAGCAGCCTGCCAATAAAAAAAAAACTTGATGCGACTTATGACGAACAATTTCTACGTAAGGGGCCTAGAATCATGGGCTGAAATCATTGTATCGGTTTGCAAGTCCCTGTCATCCTGCATACCTCCTTTTTAAAAAATGTTCAGATTCAGTCCTACGTTTTCTTAACTATGTACTACAAAATTGACTGATCTTCAACTGCAACAGTAATGTCACTAAACAAGATAGATGAGCGCTCGGTGTAAGGAGAGTAAATCCGTCTGTGCATTACTAATCAAAGATACGCACTCCATCAAGCACTGAGGACGTGTAAACGGAGCATGAGGATGTGCAACCGATGTGTGTCTCGAGTGTTAATACAGTTACGGAAAGCGCTCCCTGCGACATTGTTGAAAGTACGAATGTTTTGCTTCATTCAAAAGGAAGATTGAATGTTTGTTTTGTGGCTTCAGGAAAATAGTCTACGCCCTTTAGTCCTATCTGGGTGATGTAACACTGACGTATTTATTGCTAAGAGGAAAGGGGAAAGGGATCGTCACCGTATCAACTCGAGCCATTCAGTATTCTTTGTATGAAACTCGCTACTGTAACACACACTAATCGGAATCTCGCAAGCTCACGAACCGCGGTGCGGTGCGTGGTCAACTTGCAGTTCTCGTGCTTACGGCTCGTCGTCCCCGCGCTTACGTCTCTCGGTACCCGAGCTTACGTCTCTGCATCCACCCTTGCCCCTCTCACCCCTCCCGCGGCCTGCCTACAGCACCATCAACCAGCGATCGGCGAGAGGTTACGTGCTTATGTTAGGTTGACGTCTGTTTGATGGCGAAGCGAAAGGCGATACGGTGATGGTCCCTATTTAAGTTGATATGTGTGCTATGAACTTTATTCTAAAGATTAACGTCGCGTTTTTAAAGAAAGAACGAAACACGAAAGAAAGGGACACGCACAGGAAATAAAAACAATAAAAAAGAACATTAAATCAACAACAACATTAGATTAAATAACTCCCACCCACAAGGTGGTCCGACGACCTTGAGAAGGCCGCAGGAACCCGTTGGATGCGAGAAGCGCAGAACCGGTCGAAGTGGAGGTGCTTGAGGGAGGCCTATGTCCAGCAGTGGACGTCTTTCGGCTGAAATGATGATGATGATGAGATTAAATAACACGTTTCACCGACGGATTAGGCATCAATAGTAGGTACACCCACATTGCGCCAGTTAAAGATGAAAGTACCACAGTGTGTGACATTAGGTACTCATGAGTACCTACCTAATGTCACACACACAATAGTCTATAAATAAAATAATTTCAAATCCAATCGCACGAGCCTTGCAGCACACAATACCTGAAACCACAAAAATACATCATCAAATAACATACCAGGGAACGAACACCAACTATTTTCACTATCGCATATTATGGAAGGGGTCCAAACATTATTGTGTCACAAACAATGGACCCGTGCGAGTCGTGCGAATGTGTAAACGTGTTTAATATGTGGTGTAAATGTGTAAATTTGATGGCAAAGAGAGATAGTTCAATAAATCTTCGATATTAGCAATTTGCATGCAGTATCGGATGAAGCGAGTGATGGACGGAGGGTTATCTGCTCACGTATTTTCGAATAAGTTTTTTTGAATGCCTTTTAGGTCTAGTGGTCGCAAGCGTTACTGCTGAGCATGAGCTCCTGGGTCCGATTCCCAAGTCGAGCAAAGTCTTATTGGGTTTTTTAATCTGGAATTTCTCAGTAGTAGCCTGGAGTCTGGATTTATGCCCGAATGATGGGAATAGGCTCGCCACCTATTACATGGGACTTAAAAAACATAACTGGGGAAACGTGGCGTACTATAGGTTTAACTCTGCCATACACTTCTGGGAAACAAAGTGTGATGTTGTGTGTGTTTTGTTTAACAGCACTTTTGGTTTTGATAGTTTTCTGGTTTTGAAATTCATTCCAGCCAGTCGATTCTGTAAAAATTTCACCGTGAAAATTTAGGTGATGTGAGTTTGTTTTTGCTAGAAATTGACACTATTGACAGCTCACTTCACCTATGTTTTCACGGTGAGATGGTTACAGAATTGCAATGCAGTTTATAGGAAAATACTTCAAAAAGAAAATAGGTGCGTTTATCTGACGAGATTTACCTCTCTGGCTTGATCTTCACTATTAAAGATTTGATTCGAGAAGTGTGAAGAATCTCAAATATTTATTTTTGTGACATCTATTCAAAAAGAGCTAGAGTATTCTTCGTAAACAGGGACTAAAATAGCTCTTTAATCCCTAGGGACTAAAAGTGCTTTGAATAATTTGGAATGTGGATATTGTTAGTAAAAGTTCCAATCACCAAAGAGATCAATCACGTGAAAAAATGTTCGTGGACCCTAGTCCAGGCCATGGTCAACCCATGTGCCAACATCCAAATCTGTTCAGCCGTTTTAGCGTGAAAGCGTAACAATAACATACAATACAAAATACAAATATTTTTTTTTATTTTCATATTCGATATTAGTTCAGAAGAGCAATGAAGTGTTTATGGAACCATTGAGCTGGAAATGACATCTTCAGTACACACGAGCACTCATCTGTCTGCGAACGTTAGGTGACAAAAGGCCAGAGTAGGTACAAGAAGACAACTGTAATTTTTGCGAGTTCAAATGGTTGTCTATTTTTACATCGTCAGAGAAATTTTATCTGACGATAAAAAAATATTGTTTGGCAGCTTTTGTATAGAAATATGCCAAACCACATGTTTGTTGTTTTGGATTTTGTAATATCTTGACTCACACCAGTACCCTAATTGCGTAACACACTATTACTCTCAATTGGAATCATTTTGAAGCATGTTGCTAATCCATTGCTCCTTAGGTTAGAAAAATGTGTCTGCTCAACAACGTAAGAAACGCAATGAATTTTGTTGAACTGTCAAAATGAAACCCATTGCTACTGATAGTGTGTTACGCAATCACCCTGCCGGTTTCTGAATTGACAATTTGATTCAAAATCTCAATTCAGAAACACACCCGGTGAGTCAAGATATTACAAAATCCTGTGCTCAGGATTTTGCCACTAACCGACTCTTTGACAATTCAAGGTAGACATAAAGGGTTTAATTGAATTATATGCTTTGAGTTTGAGAAAGTGAATGCATTTTAGTTTGTAATATGTTTTGTGTTTGTGTTTTACAAAGCGAAAGAGAATGTCTCTTTCACTTTCGCAAGTATTTTTTTTGCAAGAGTTTTGATAATGTTTTTGTACAGACGCCAGCACATCAAACTACCCGAAACTGTCAAATTTTCCCAATCAACCTTGAACCTTATACTTTAGCGATAAAGTTGAAAATTCACTAAAGAAATTTGACAGATTGTAGTAGCTTGATGTGCTGGCGTCTGTACTTCACCTCCATCGAATTGCTATCTGCTCTGCCTGAATTCAACAGGTTCTCCAAGTTCTTTGCACCACGTTTAATGATAAGTTGGTTCTTATCTGAGTTAGGCTTCTCCAAAATGGTTCGAGACTGTGCAGAAGAAAATACGTGTAATTAATCATAGCTTACTGTAATAAATGGGTGGTTTTGTGAGAGGGTTACAAGAAAGGATCATTCGATTGAAATCATTTGTAGTTTAAAGGTGATTAGTTAGAGGTGTGGGAAACTTTATTGTTGTGTTGATATTGTAATATCAGGTTTTTTAAATAGTTTCTTTGCTTAGACAGCATTCGGAAAAAGTTTTTTTGTATGTGAATACCCTTAATAACCTTAACCCGTGAATAAACTTACTCCAACAAAATCAGTATCTAGGTATATGTACCTAGGTACAGTCACGAGCATAAGTATATATAGATATACACTTGGCTTTATTCAAAGGCTACTTTCTCCTTTATTTTTGAATGAAATTTTATGTTATTACGAACATAGTGTTTTTGAACCCATAGGTTTATGTAAAGTGTCGTAGTTCAACGTTGCATTAGTCATTTCACGAAAAAATCGCAATTTTAAGTTGCCGAGTGTTGACATATTAGTGCTCGTGACTGTACTGATTTTATCTATGTTAGGTTTTTGCAAAATACGATTAACTTATTCCTATGTAAACAACATTCAATCCAAATGTTTATGCTCACATAAATTAGAATAAATTTCATCAAATCAGAATGAAATTGATGGAATTGAATTTTGTTCAATAGGTACCTACTGTGAATTTTATTAGGAGATAGGTAAGGCTAATCCGTTTATTGACGATTGCGATGAAGTTTAATAAAGTTGCTGGGGAAAACATAACCCTTCTTAGTCGGATAAAAATACGCCATACAAAAGTTTTTTATTTGACAAAAAAACAAAGTACAAGTCTAAACATTTCAAATAAAAAGTAATTTAAAAAAATGAAACCGACTTCAAAAAGAAATGAACTCAAAATTATGAAATAACTTTAATTTCGGAAGTCGGTGTCTTGGGATCTGTATTTTAGTTTTAGTTTTTTGCCACCGACTTCCGAAATTAAAGTTATTTCATAATTTTGAGTTCATTTCTTTTTGAAGTCGGTTTAATTTTTTTAAATTACTTTTTATTTGGTATTTTTTAGTTGTTGCACTAGAATTTGACCAAGGTTTTGAGATGTTTTCGCTTTGACACTACACCCGTAGCTCGTATCAATAAGCCAGGCCGTCACACTTTCACGTCTTAGTCCATATCTCGAAAATTACTGAATCGATTTTGATGAAACTTGCACTGTTCCCTAAGTTGAAGTAAATGTAAGCCAATAAAAAAAGAATGGTCACGATCCGATTAATAGTTACGGAGATATGCGTGGACAAACATACATACATACGTCTATAAAATTTTGTATATTTGTTTGGAAGCCCTAATAGATTGTCATATGTGAATATAATGCAATTCCAATAATATTACATACATACGTATCGAATTGATAACCTCCTTTTTTTTGAAGTCGGTAAAAAATAAGATATAACTCAAACCGTTTACTTTATAATAGGTGACTCTAATGAATGACAGCAGTATGATTTTTTATCTCTGCTTGGCGCTAAAGAAGGTAATCCATAGGTACTAATATTATAAACTAGCTGTGCCCCGCGGTTTCACCCGCGTAAATGTCGATCCCGTGGGAATATCGCTATAAAAAGTAGCCTATATGTTAATCCAGGGTGTCAGTTACCTCCATACAAAATTTTATCATGATTGGTCTAGCCATTTGAGCGTGACACTTAAGAGTATACTAGTCGCGGGCTTGAACTCACTGGTAGTAATGGCCAAAAATCACGCTGTATCACTTGGCTTCGTGTCCGACAGAGCTAGTATCAGTGATGAGGAGTTAGACGCTAGTCTACCCGAACAACATCTAGTTCTCACGCACAGAAACACCGTTTCGAACTGATAGGCGTGTAAAAAAGTTCGAAAAGTGCTGCGGTAAATCGAATTTTATGAAGAAACCACTGAATAAATCAATTACAAATAAAGTTTATTGAACTCTTTGATAACTGAGCTTTGTCGGTATGGACGGTATGGTTTTGAAGATTTTACAGTTCTTTTATTACTTATTTACACCCAAAGTTACGTTAAAAATAGCAAGAAAAACGAATCTTTCTTGGCTCACATGGCTTTTTTTACTACTCTGTTTCCGTACAGAGAAAATTAATAATAAGACAAAACGATATCATGTTTAACTTTGGATGCACAATGTTAAACGGTGGAGTAATACTTTCCCGAAATTTGTATAGAAAAAATATCGACTAGTGGCACCTTAATTACGGGGTTTGGTCTTATTGTTTTTTATTTGCATTGATGTCTGAATCTTCAAACCCTTTTGTCAATTACTAAAAAAGATATCACTGTTAATCCAAAAACAACTAATCGCTTGGAAACATTTAAAACTAAACTCATGGGTAAATTACCACTTTTGTTCACTAATGATGACCCTAATCAACAATATAATGATTTTTTAAATATGTATTGCACACAATTTGATAACACATTTATTCCAAAAACATTATCGGTTAATAGTATTGCTTCCTTCAGTGACTGGGCCACCATTGGTATACATAAAAGTAGAAAACGACTTTATGAATTATATGAAGAACGGATTTGTATAAACACTGCTGAATTTAATTTGTATGTTAAGAATTCTAAAATATTTAAAAAAGTTTCTAGTATTGCCAAGTCACGTTATTTGAGTTCAAAAATTAAAAATAGTAGTAACATTATTAAAACGACTTGGAATGTCATTAATAGCGAAACGGGAAGGTCATGCACCCGAAGTAATGACTACAGCCTTGTTATTGATGACAATATAATTAAATCAGATTGTCAAGTCGCCGCGGCCTTTGAAAATTTCTTTGCAGAGATTCCCGTATCAACTACTAAATCTCTTAACTCATCACCCATTGCTGCAGAGTCTTTACTTAAAGAAAACGTTCCAGTTTGCGATTCTGAATTTCACTTCCAATATGTAACCTGTAAAGATATAATTAAAACTTTTCACACGTTAAATGTTAAAAAGACCGCAGATCTATGGGGTAATTCTGTGGATGTTGCTAAGTCGATTATAGACATTGTAGCACCTACTTTAGCTGTTATATTTAATAATTGTATTGACCGTGGTGAGTTTCCTGATCTTATGAAAAAACAGTAAAATAATACCGTTGTTTAAATCGGGTAGTACATCAGACCCTACTAATTATAGACCTATTTCAGTACTACCTACCTTTAGTAAAATTTTTGAAAAACTTATTTTAAATCAATTGCAAAGATTTTTTAATAAAAATAAATTGCTACATAACAAACAGTTCGGATTTACAAGGGGTCGTTCGACTACCGATGCAGGAGTTGAACTTTTAGGACATATTTATAATGCATGGGAGGACAAATGCGATGCTTTGGGCATCTTTTGCGATTTGTCCAAGGCATTCGATTGTGTTCTTCATGAAACATTAATCAGGAAACTGCACCACTACGGAATCCGGAACGCCTCTCTGGATCTTCTTACTTAAGTGATAGGATTCAGAGAGTTGATGTTAACGGAAAAAGGTCACCCGGATCTGTGGTAAGAATGGGGGTCCCCCAGGGCTCAATTCTCGGCCCATTTTTATTTATTATTTATATAAATGACTTGCCTTACCTCATAAGGGATGAACATGATATAGTGTTGTTTGCAGATGACACTTCACTTTTATTTAAACTCAAACGTCAGCAGCTGGTTACTGACAATGTAAATAACGCCCTTGCAAAAGTAGTTAACTGGTTTAATGTCAATAACCTACTTCTTAACGAAAAAAAAACGAAATGTATTAAGTTTACCATACCCCACGTTAGACAAGTAGAAACTAGTGTTCTCATTAAGGATGAAGAGTTGAAACCCGAAGATACCACAGTGTTCCTGGGCATAACGTTGGATGCCAAGCTTCAATGGGGCCCCCATATAGACAAATTGTCAAAAAAGCTTAGCTCTGCAGCATACGCCGTTAGGAAAATTCGTGATTTAACTGATTTAGAGACAGCCCGTTTAGTATACTTTAGTTATTTTCATAGTGTGATGTCGTACGGTATTCTGTTGTGGGGAAATGCCGCCGATATTCAGACAATTTTTATATTACAAAAAAGGGCAATTCGTTCCATTTATAAATTAAGTCCCAGACACTCCCTCAGAGACAAATTTAAAGAGATTAATATAATGACTGTGCCTTCTCAGTACATTTATGATAATCTTTTGTATGCACTTATAAATATTAATCTGTTTAAAAAATACAGTGATATCCATAACATAAATACTAGGAACAAACACAAATTTGTTGTTCCAACAACAAGGCTCAAAAAAATAGGTGGCTCGTTTAGATGCCAATGTATACGTTTTTATAATAACCTTCCTAGCCACATTCAAGAACTAAGCCTTAATAAATTCAAATCTTTTATAAAGCGAAAACTATGTCAGAAAGCCTATTATACTGTAAAAGACTATATTGAGGACAAAAAGGCTTGGGATTGAGCTGCTCCAATAGGTTTAGAATGTTGTTTTTATTTTTCTAATTTACACTTTAATAATTTTCTTTTTTTAAGCATCTATTTACTTAAATAATGACATGTACATTTACTGTATAAAGTATTATATGATTTTAATTATTGTGAATGTGAGGACTATGTGGGTATTTTTTTTTGTTTTTTTCTCTCTTCGTTTTAATCATGATCTGGCAGTTTGAGTAGTTTATGCGGCCTACCCAAATGTCCTGTCTTTGGTATTGTTCGTCGAATCGTTGAGCTCCTTAAGTTCTGAGTTGAGCTGCACGGTTACTGACAAATGCGTGCACTGACTGGACAGGTCCGCTCAATCTGTGTGGTTCTTTCCTCAAAAGACCATTTCAGACACTAATCTACATGGTCCTCAAAGATTATGTCCGGATTTTTTATATACACATTGACATTGATGAATTTTATTTAGACAATGACATGAATATTTACTTTGTAAGTAATTTATATTATTATTATTTTTTTATTTAATTATTGTGAATGTGAGGACTATGTGGGTCATTTCTTTTGTTCCTTTTTAGTTTTAATCATGATCTGGCAGTTTGAGTAGTTTATGCGGCCTACCCAAATGTCCTGTATTTGGTATTGTTCGTCGAATCGTTGAGCTCCTCAAGTTCTGAGTTGAGCTGCACGATTTTTGACAAATGCGTGCACTGATTGGACAGGTCCGCTCAATCTGTGTGGTTCTTTCCTCAAAAGACCATTTCAGACACCAATCTACATGGTCTTCACACGATCTGACCAAGATTTTGTCTGGACTTTAAAAGAGACTGTGACTTCTGAGTTTGTTTCGGCCTTTCTCATAATAGTCAGTTAGGAAACGCCGACCTCATCTAGTTTAAAAAAAATATGATTGACGTGTAAAAGTGTTTGTACAAACCTACTTACAGAAATAAAAATCATTTAATCATTTAATCAAGTTCTCAACTTTTAGTGATTTTTCTTCTTCTTCGTAGCACTCTTGTCAGAACGGTCAAGTGATGGTCCTCATGTAGCTTCTTGTCTAGGGGCTGATGAGATTCGCCTCGCGATTTCTCGCTAACAATTTCTGGTATTTTTAGTGTATTAGGGTAATTAAATCCGCAATGGGCGATCCCTTATACCTATGGGATAAGGGATCGCCCATTGCGGATTTAATTTGGTCAGTCCATCTCATGCGTGAGCGTGATCTAGTGATTAGTAATCACAAAAAAAAGTATCCTAGTAGTCTATATTAAAGTAAATTTGACAAGGTCTCAACATTTGACCCACGTGCACCTCTAACTACAAACCTACATCAAAAGTGTTGTGTGTCAAAAATAAAGTCCCAGGTATACAAAAAACGACTTTGGGAGCAAACAAAATTCCATGCAAAGTTACAGGCCACTTTGTATTCCGAGGAAGGCAGGCGCCGTCACACATTCGATAGCAGCTAGGTATGTCAAAGGCTGTGGACAGATCGGGAATACTCGTACAGTTCATAGCGTAAATATTTTTTTTCTGTTTTTTATAGCTTTAGTTTTTATACGCGTGGTTTGGATGTATTTATATATAGGGCTTGTGGCTAAGTAATAAACAGCCACACGGGTCGATTTTCAAGGTTAAGCAACGCTTGCTGCGGTCGGTCTGTGGATGTTTATTACTGTGTGACCATCCATAACATACCAACCGAGACTTTTCCGGGTCTCGGAAAGCACGTTAAGCAGTTGATGCCGGTTGTCATCCGTAGATCTTTGACAGTCATTAAGGGTAGTGAGAAGCCCGAAAGTCTGACAATAGTCTTGCCAAGGGCTAAGGAAGGAACACGGGTGGGTTTTAGTCAGTAAGAGTCTGACACTCCTTTCCGCTCCACCCAGAGCGGGAGGGGTCATTTGATGATTTCCCATCCGGGAAAAAAAAAGGGTATCGTTTTACCCAGTAACTGGGTTGTGGCGGTCGGATAGGCAGTCGCTCCATCCAATACTGGTATTCAGCTGCATCCAGGTAGACTGAAAGTCTACTCCAGCATAGGTAAAGGCAGATTCATTGCTTTGGATGAATTCAATATTGACTAGACATTGTCGTAAATGTAAAGAGACAAAATTAAATAGTTATGTGAAAATTATCCGTGAACGTGTCTTGTAATGAACTGGCAACGTGTGCCCGAAACTCCACCTGTGAAATTAGTTTTTAATTTACCGAGATTAAAAGTACGTGGTATTAAGCTGACTCTAACCAGAATTTCATTAAAACTGGTTTTGTTGTTTAGCCGTAAAAATTTACCAGAGAGAAAAAGTTTTGTATCTACAAGTATTTGCCTAGCATTTTCCCAACTATGTTGGGGTC